>BLSH010466543.1:1094337-1109083 GCA_018402905.1 Glandirana rugosa
ATATATATATATATATATATATTGGATGGGCTTTCCTCAGACTCATCAACATGAGGCTTAGAAAAGGAGAGACGGCAAATCTGCGGAATGAGGAAATTCTGGCTGTGAAGTGGAGGGACAGAAGGGATGTATATTTGTTATCGTCTATACACAACAATTCATTTGTGGAGATCCCCAGAAGAAATGACCCAATACAGAAGCCAAGCTGTATCCACGATTACAATTTGTACATGGGACGAGTCGACCTAAACAATCAAATGTGGGAACCCTATTTATTTACCAGAACAACATACCACTGGTATAAAAAAAGTTGCCCTCTATTTTTTTCATTTGGCCATATACAAATACCCATGTCATATATCGCAGTTCCATCGTAAACCCCAAACCCTTCCTTGGCTTCCAGGAGGATATCACCACCACACTTCTATACCCCAATGGCCCACCAGAAAATATTAGATGCGATGTGTGCAGCAGACTCTCCAAGCACCATTTCCCTGATAAAATACCTGCCAGACAAAAAGGCTAAAAAAAAACCCGAAAAGATGCCGGGTGTGCTCTAGTAGAGAAGTTAGAAAAGACACCACTTATTGTACCCAGTGCCCTTCCCAACCAGGTCTATGCATAGGTGATTATCACACCCTAGTCAATTATAAATGATTCCTCAGTTACTTTTTCCAGTTTGCCCCCCTTATGCCACTGCCTGCTCTGGAACTGACTCTGGCTTGTTATTTGACCATGCTTCTGCCTACCAAATTTTGTACATACTTCTGCCTGACCTGGAACTGACCTTGGACTGTTTTTTGCCTGCCTCTTGGACTGATCTTGTACCCTGAAACTGGGGTAGTGGGATTCACAACAGAGGGGTCTCACATATGCGAGGGGCTCCAGAATGTTTTTTTCTGGAAGAAGAAAACATTGTTTTTGTTTTCTCTCTCCCAGATTAGGGTCTGGAGACTCTGAGGCTTCAAAGAGATTGGGTGGGAGAAGCCTCTACCCCTGTCCCCATTCTGTCCTGACCGAGGCCCTGCTTCTGCCTGCAGGACTTATTGCCATCATGCCTCTGCCTGCCGAACTCACCACACCTCTGCTGCTACCTGAACTATGGACCATGTTTCTGCCTGCTACTAGGACCAATATTATGGCACTGCTGACAATATCTCTGTCTGCACTGACCTTGGACTGTATATGAACAGTATCCTTGCCTGCTGCCTGTCCTGACTATAGACAGTATTCATGCCTGGACAATTGTGTTCGCTGTCCTACCAGGACCAATATTTTGGCACGGTTGACAAAATCTCTGCCTGCTCTGACCCTGGACTGTATATGGACAATATCCCTGCTTGTACTATGGACAGTTTTCCTGCCTGTTGCCTGGACAATTGCATTCGCTGGAGGTTGCCCGGACAATTGTGTTCGCTGTAGCTGACCAAGTCCCTGACTGCTGCGTGGACCAGTGCTATCCTCCTGTGGACAGCTGCAATACTAAAACCACAGATAATCTTTTGTTTACCCTTTACTCAGCAGAATGTATTTTGTGGTGTAATTCTTGGTATTTGTAATACTAGGTGTCCTTAGAACACCTGACGGTCTTCCTTGCATGCTGGGCCTCTGTATGTAGTCAGGCTGTGTAAAAGTCTCACACATGTGGTATCGCCATACTCAGGAGGAGCAGCAGAATGTATTTTGGGGTGTCATTTTTCCTTTGCACATGCTATGTGTTGGAAATACCTTATAAATGGACAATTTTGTGTAAAAAAAATAAAAAAATAAAATGCGTTTTCATTTTTTCACATTTTCCAAAAACTTCTGGAAAAAAATTAACCGTTCAAAAGACTCATTATGCCTCAGATTATATGTTGGGATGTTAGCTTTCCAAAATGAGGTAATTTTGTAGGCATTTCCATTGTCCTGGTGCTCCAGGGCCTTCAGAATTGTAATAGGTGGTTGAGAAATGAGATGTGTAATTTATGCTTCTAAAACGCTTGAAGGTGCTAGTTCAATGTTGGGCCTCTGTATGTGGCCAGGCTGTGTAAAAGTCTAACACATGTGGTATCGCCATACTCAGGAGGAGTACTAGAATGTGTTTTGGGGTGTAATTTGAGGTATGCATATGCCATGTGAGAGAAATAACCTGTTACAATGACAATTTTTTTGAAAAAAAAAAATCTTCATTTTGCAAAGTATTGTGGGAAAAAATGACAACTTCATAAAACTCACTATGCCACTTACTAGATACCTTGGAATGTCTACTTTCCAAAAAGGGGTCGTTTGGAGGGTATTTTACTTTGCTGGCTTGTTAGGGTCTGAAGAAATGAGATAGGCCGTCAGCACATCAGGTGTGATCAATTTTCAGTGATTTGCACCATAGGTTGTAGACTCTCTAACTTTCACACAGACCAAATAATATACACTAATTTGGGTTATTTTTACCAAAGATATGTAACATTATAAATTTTGGCCCAAATCTATGAAGGTAAATTACTAATTTGCAAAATTTTATAACAAAAACTAAGGAAAACACGTTTTTTTTCAAAATTTTCGGTCTTAAAAAAAAAAATTAAAAACCCAGCGGTGATTAAATGCCACCAAAAGAAATCTCTATTTGTGTGAAAAAAAAAGGATGCAGATTTCATATGGGTACAGTGTTGCATGACTGAGTAGTTGCCATTCAAAGTGTGAGCGCACTGAAAGCTGAAAATTGGTCTGGGCAGGAGGAGGGTTTAAGTGCCCAGGAAGCAAGTGGTTAAAGCGGAGTTCCGCACACATTTTTCACTCCCCACTATGCAACACTAATGTGCATCCTTAAAATGACTTGGCAATTTTTTTATTTTTTGTTCACTTACCCGATTTATGCCTATATCTTTTTTTCACTTCCTCCTTTGGGGCCATGGCACCATAGGTCAATTCAGGTTTGCATTGGCTCCTGGGATATCTTGGTCAGCTTGGCATGGCAATGTTCCTGTTTTGCATTGGCATGGAAAATCTTGGTCAGCTTGGCATGGCTGTGCCATGCCAAGCTGACCAAGATTGCAGTGCACATGTGCGAGATCGGCAGGTGCATGCTGGGTAGCTAGCATGCACAGAATTCAGGAAGGACACCGCAGCTTCATATTCCCACACTGGAGATGGCCAAGATGCAGGAACTTCACAAAGTAATAAAATGATGCTGCACAAATAGAAAACTGGGTGTAGTTTACAGTATACCTTTGTTACATTGCACGAGGCATGAGTATTCTAGGGGTATTTTTATCATATTTTCCGCTTTAAGAATAAAATGTTGCCATATTGTGAATAGCTCCGTAAAAAGAAAATGTCCCTTAGGTCCACCTTTCAACCAGGGTGCCTTGGCAAATGGTCTAAAAATTGGCACAAAAAAACTGTATACAAGCCAGCAGATGGCTCAAGCCTGTCTTCGTCAAACAAAGCCACAGGTTTTCATTGTACACCATTATACCCTTCCAGCTGCCAGTGTCCTACCGACAGAAGAGGCCGAGAAACACTGCCCTGACAAAGTGGTTTATGTTTCCAAACACTATTATACAGCATCTAAAGTAATCCCGGGTTTTATGAATGGGTACGTCACCTAAAGCTATTAACGGACTTTAGAAAATGAGGCCAATTAGGCAATTCAACCTGAATCTTTATTACCGGTCGTAACTACAAAATTAGGTTTCAAACCTAAGCCAAGAACAGGCACTATATGGTTAATGATTAAAAAAAATAGCAGAAAAAGAGAACACGACAAATCTTGACATTTCAAAGACAAGAGAAACTTCCCAGAAAGCTCTTATTGATGGTAAACGCTCAACTAACTTGCTAAATGTAAAATGACAGGTCCTCCAATCTGTATGAACGTTCTGCTTTAGGCAGCAGGTGTAGCTGTAAATAAGTTGGAGGAAAGACCACATCATTTCAGTATTAGTTATGACTTTCTGGGTCATTATATATATCAGTTCCTGTATTGTGTGACCATTCACTAAAAAAGGAACTATAATATCAAGAAAACAAACGGACAAGCTTAACTTTGGACAAAATGTGCCTACCAAACACGCTGTTCAATCAACAGTGAGGGAGTATTGAAAGGCATCACTTACATGCATATTGTAACTAAAATGTGTGTTATCAAGTAGTTCTAGAGGGTTGCAATTCCATTAATGTGGCTTAAGGTCAATTAGATATACAGTTTCAAGATGAATTTCAGGCAAACACCTCTCTCTAAACATTTAGACACACTGTGTGTATGTGTGTGCATATATATTACATATAGAGCGACAGTAGGCGCGTAAAATCGCCTGGTTGCATTCAGGATGGCAGGTACATTTGACCAAGATTTAGGAGTTACATGGATTTCTACCACTAGGGGGAAGTGCTGGGAGTTCTGCAGGAGTAGAGGTTTGAGCCCAGCTGAGTGGAGCTGGCTCATTAAGGCCTCTATAAAAACTCCCAGCAGGCATAGGCAAGTGCTCCACCCTGGAACCAGTTTTTGTGACCATAGACTGGGGAGCAGAAGACACATCCTGTACAGTAAGGCCTGTGTGGCTGAGTGTCCTGCAGAGAGATAGGAGCTGGGTACAGCAGTAGGCTGCACCTAGCTGACAGACAGGGAAACCTATCGTGTAGACAGTGGCCAAGGATTTATTTTGTTGGTTGTTTTTCTACTTATGTAAATGACAGAGATTATATATATATATATATATATATATATATATATATATATATATATATATATATATATACATACATACATACATACATACATACATACATACATACATACATACATACATACATACACACACACACACACACACACACACAGTGGGGAAAATTATTATTTGATCCCCTGCAGATTTTGTAAGTTTGCCCCCTTACAATGAAATGAAATGTCTAATTGTTATCATAGGTATATTTTAAATCAGACACAGAATATCAACCAAAAATCCAGAAAAAAAAAACTCACGCTACAAAGGTTATAAATGGAGTTGCAGTTCAGTGAGTAAAATAAGGATTTGATCTCCTACCAACCAACAATAATTCTGGCTCCCATAGACTGGCTACAGTGTGTGCTCATGTGGTACACAGAATAATCCTGTCAATTGAAGAAGGTGCTCCTAAGGACAACTTGTTATGTGTATAAAAGACACCTGTCCACAGAATCTTTCTTCCATTCAAACCTAACCATCATGGGCAAGAACAAAGAGCTGTCAATAGGACGTCAGGGACAAGATTGTAGACCTGCACAAGGCTGGAATGGGCTACAAGACCATCAGCAAGAAGCTTAGTGAGAAGGAGACAATTGTTGGAGATTATTCGCAAATGGAAATACAAAAATAACCATCAATTGCCCTTGGTCTGGAGCTCCATGCAATATTTCGCCTCATGGGATAAAGATGATCATGAGAAAAGTGAGGGGTCTGCCCAGAACTACATGGGAGGAGCTTGTGAATGATCTCAAGGCAGTTGGGATCACAGTAACCAAACTAACCATTGGTAACACAATACACTGCCATGGACTGATATCCTGCAGCACCCGCAAGGTCCCCCTCAAGAAGGCACATGTACAGGCCCATCTGAAGTTTGCCAATGAACATCTAAAAGATTCAGAGAAGGATTGGGAGAAAGTGCTGTGGTCAGATGAGACCAAAATTGAACTGTTTGGCATTAACTTGACTCGCTGTGTTTGGAGGAAGGAAAATGCTGACTATGATCCTAAGAACACCATCCCTGCAGTTAAGCACAGAGGTGGAAACATTATGCTTTGGGGCGGTTTCTCTGCTAAAGGTACAGGTCGACTTTGCAGCATTAAGGGGACAATGGATGGGGCCATGTATTGTAAAATCTTGGATAAGAACCTTCTTCCCTCAGCCAGAAGACTGAAGATGGGTCATGGATGGGTCTTCCAGCATGACAATGACCCAAAACATACCACCAAGGCAGCAAAGGAGTGGCTCAAGAAGAACGTTAAGGTCATGGAGTGGCCTAGCCAGTCTCCAGACCTTAACCCTATAGAAAATTTATGATGGGAGCTGAAACTTTGAGTTGCCAAGTGACAACAAGAAACCTTAAGGATTTAGAGAAGATCTGTAAAAAAAAGTGGACCAAAATCCCTCCTGAAATGCGTGCAAACCTGGTAACAAACTAAAAGAAATGTCTTACCTCTGTGCTTGCCAACAAGGGTTTCTCCAACAAGTACCAAGTCATGTTTTGGGGATCAAATACTTATTTTACTCACTGAACTGCAACTCCATTTATGACATTTGTATCAGGTGTTGTTTTTGGTTTATATTCTGTCTCTATCATTTAAAATACACCCATGATAAAAAAAATTATAGACCCTTCATGTCTTTGTAAGTGGGCAAACTTACAAAATCTGCAGGGGATATCATTATTTTCGTGTGTGTATATTATATATATACACACACACACACACACACACACACACACACACACACACACACACACACTAGATATAGATGCACTATTTTATATGCCAGAAAGCTTGTATTTTTCTGTATTTGGTTCTGAGATTTAGCCAGCACAGCCAGGTTCTTGATCCGCATTTTCTCTAATGCAATTAGAGAAAAACAGCTAGGTCACCATCCTGTCCCTAGTAATTGGACAGTGAAGAAGTGGCAGTATACTGAATAGCTCAGGTCTCTGTAAATCTCCCCTCTCCTCCGCTCATGTTTCTTGCAAGCACATGTGCACTGCAGCACAACTGACTGACTGCAAGCGCTGGTCCTCCCTCACTCAGTCTGAGTTATTTGGCACATGGAGTTACGGAAAGTCAATTTGGAGTCTAAGGGAAACTATTCCAAGTATCCAAATTAAAATATATAAATATTGTTTATAATGAATACATAATATTAAGCTATGCTTTAAATTTTACGCCTGGAGTTCATTTTTAGGTTTTCTTCTGCTTCCCATTAATAAAGATTTCAGTCAAAACCCTTTAATATTCAGGTCATGTTGCAATGGTTATTCTGGCACAAGCAAGGTGATTCAAGACCATGCATCTACAATTGTTCCTAATGGAGGTCTTAAAAACTCGATCACAAGCAGTGGAGGGAACAGCAACAGGAGAAGGCAAGTTTTAACTTAGTATGAGGTTATGGAGCCATGAAATGAGCCCAATGGACATCACAAACACTTAAAAACAAGTTCTTACCATCTTTTGGTTCTGAGCTCGTGTGTGTCTCCATCGGCGAGCCGAGTAGAAGATGAAGTAACCCACTGTAGCTGCTGTGACAACGAAGAAGGAAATGGACACAAAGAAGATGGAATAGTGGTTTACCCAGGAACCATGTTTCTTTCCCACTTCAATCACCATGGTGACTTGAATGCCATTACGAACCAAGCTTACAATCTCATTTCCTTTCAGGTTTCCTATCATGATGGCAACTATATCTTTTGTGCCTATGAAACAATAGCAAAGAAAATGGGCCGTTAGCAATTTTTTATTCCGTGCTTTAAGAAACCTACTTATGAAAAAAATATTTTAAATACTTTATAACATGTTGAATTGGTTCTTAATTTCCCCATATTTACCAGGAGCAATTGTATACCCTTAAAGCATATGTTCACTTTTTTTTCCAAATTCCAGCTCCCCTATGTACTAATATGGCATTAATGCACTTTTGCAGAAAAGAAAAAGCTTTATCCTACACAACCCTTACCTCAGTGTCAAGCTGGTTGTGCTAAAAAAAAAATAAATAAAAAAAAACACAACATCTATTACTTCCTGGACATACATTAGAAGTTGAAAACTGTTTAGACAGAGGAAGGACTTCACCAGTTGACCCGATTATCATCATACACCCTGCAGCTGCCTTCTCTTCAAGGAGATGGCTCGCATCCACCTCCTCAGGTGCACAGTTGCACAATGCAATCAATCCGTGATCACCATTCTCACTAAATACACAGTCAATTTTTTTTTTTTTGCCTTAACTTTAATCTTGTATAGATTGTTCATTTGACAGAGTGTACAGGAGCTGAGCAATCAGATAACAGCCTATGTGGCTAGAGCTGTAGTATTGAAAACAGGAGGAGAAGTGTGTCCTAGGTTCTGTAATGCTCACTATACAACCTGATTGTACAATCTCCTTTAGATTTGCCATTGATTATATAGTGCAATGGCCTGCTTGATTGGATACCTGCCTGAGTGAGTCCCCCATTATATAGTGTTGGTAAATCTAAAAGGAGATTTTATAGTGTATGGCCACCTTTATACACCTAAAATGAAATAGTTGCACACCAACTTTTGTTGACCAACAATTGTTAATTGCACACCAAAATGCATAAGCAAACACACATTTTGCCACTTGAAAAAGCAAGTGACAAACGCAGCAAAACCCACAGTAAAAAACGTGCAACCCGCATCATGCCAAAATTTCCCATGAGCTACTTTGCCACGTGTAGGGCAGTCCAATACAATAAACTGGCTGCCCTATGGGTATCACAGGAAAAACTATGGTTTGTTTACACAACAATGAGGCTTCATTCACATCTGTGCATTTCCAAACACACAGCAAACTACACAGAAAATGCATGCTTTGCGTTCCAGAAACACGCTGTGAACTCACCAAAAAGCATGGTAAAAATGCACCACACTCCACTCAAAAAAAATTCTGGCATTTGTAGTGATTGTTGTAAGTAAGGCAGCCCATTCAAGTGAATGAACTTCCCTGTGTGTGACAAGAAAAAACGTTCCATAACGCAAAAAACAAACAAACACGCATGGAGGAATGGGATTTCCCTCTATGTGGAGATGTGAACGGGGCTTGACAGCTGAGTGTCCCCATCGTCTCTCTCCTATGTACTTGTATAAAGTGGTCAATACACTATGCAATCTGATTGTACAATTTCCATTAGATTTACCAGAACTATGGAATAGGACCCACATGAGCAATCTATTCAATTTGTATCAGACATGCCTTGGCTGATGTAGATCTAAAAAGGAGATTGTACAATGATATATCATAAGAAACTAAAATAGGGATAGGTTTAAATAAAATATATGTTTATAATAAAAGTGTATTGTAATAAGACCTCTGAAAATAAGGGAGGGAAAATCTCGCGAGTGTCACATCAACTCTACTGGAAACCAGAGGATCTAGGGGTCCCACACAAACAAAACCTAAAATCACACACATTATCAAGCAAAGTTAGACTAAACATTAGATAGATCCTAGATAACACGATTTGAACAAGCTGATCATTTGGTACATTAGCAAAAGCAATAAAAGGTGTGTGCGTGTATATATATATATATATATATATATATATATATATATATATACACACACACACACACACACACACACACACACACACACACACACACACATATATATACACACACATACATACATACATACATACATACATACACACACACACGCCTCAAAAAATTAAAGGAACACTTTTTAAACCAGAGTATACATCAAGTCAAACTCCTGGGATATTGATCTGGTCAATTAAGTAGCAGAAGGGATTGTTAATCAGTTTCAGCTGCTTTGGTGTTAATGGAATTAACAACAGGTGCACTAGATGGGTAACAATGAGACGACCTCCAAAAACAGGAATGGTTTTACAGGAGGCCACTGTCATTTTTTTTCCCCACTACTCATCTTTTCTGAGTGTTTTTCACTAGTTTTGCATTTGGCTAGGGTTAGTGTTACAACTGGTTGCATGAAGCGATACCTGGACCCTACAGGTGGTTGTACAGGCAGTCCAACTCCTCCATTGCCAGAAGGTTTGCTGTCCCAGCACAGTCTCAAGAGCATGGAGGAGATTCCAGGAGACGGGTAATTACTCTAGGAGTGCTGAATAGGGTCATAGAAGGTCCTTTACCCATCAGCAGGACCGGTATCTGCTCCTTTGTGTAAGGAGGAACAGGATGAGCACTGCCGGAACCCTGCAAAATGACCTCCAGCAAGTCACTGGTGTGAATGTCTCTGACCAAACAATCAGAAACTTTATGAGAGTGGCCTGAGGGCCCGATGTCCTCTAGTGGGCCCTGTGAGCACTGCCTGGCTCCGTGGAGCTCGATTGGCATTTTCCATTGAACACCAGAATTGCCATGTCCACCACTGGTGCCCTGTGCTTTTCACAGATGAGAGCAGGTTCACCCTGAGCACATGTGACCAATGTGAAAGGTTCTGGAGAAGCCATGGAAAACGTTATTATGTAACAGTGTTCAGCATGACAGGTTTGATGGTGGGTCAGTGATAGTCCGGGGAGGCATATCCATGGAGGGACACACAGACCTCTACAGGCTAGAAATGGCACCCTAACTACCATTAGGTATTGGGATGAAATCCTTGGACGCATTGTCAGACCCTACACTGGTGCAATGGGTCCTGGGTTCCTCCTGGTGCACGACAATGCCTGGCCTCATGTGGCGAGAGTATGCAGCCAGTTCCTGGAGGGTGAAGGATTTAATGACCATCGTCTGACCAAAATCCAATAGAAAAAAAAAGAAAAAGGGGGGGGGACCAACCCAGATCAACTACGTCTAGGCCTCAAATGTACAAAAAAAGAGGCTGTCCAGAAAAAGCCACTCAGGCACAATCACTAAATCACTGGGTGATAATGGTCAACCCAGTGAAGACCAATGACCAATGGGTAAGGCAAAACAAAAAGAACCGAGGGGAGGAAAGGCACAACCCCATCAGAAAAAAAAGTGGTCAAAGGAACTATTAGAAAATGTTTATTAATTTGATAATCAATGGACAGATAATATGAAGACACACATGGGATCAGAAAAGAAATTTAACTAAAATAAAAAACAATTAAAAAAACAATGTTGTCTAAGACAGGGAGGGAAATAGCAGCTGCTCATACATCTCCACAACATGTACACCAGACACACTGATTCACACGTGATTACAAAAAAAAAAATAGTCTCATGAAAAAAATCGTAGGTGCTATCCGGATAGTGGGATGTGGCAAAACTGGGAAGGTAGGAAGTGGGCAAGATGGAAAAACAGTCACTAGGTTGGCGGTGCTGATATCATAACTGAAAGAACAAGTCAGTCCCATATGGCAAGAATAATGTAGCTCTCCAGTGGCGGAGGAACAGTATGGCCTAGGGTAGATCCCAAGTGGCACAATGCTGTAACATGCTGCATAGGATGGGGAGTGAACCATCAAACTCTCACCAATATAGCACAACATGGGTGTCCCATCAAACCATCAATGATCAAGCAGGGGGGACAAAGCACTTAGGTCAGCAGTTCATTCAAAAAGGTCACTTCAAACGTTTGTACCCTTCGAAAGCCACTTCAGCCCTAAGGACATGACATAAGTAAGTCTGGATATAAAATGACCTCACCATCCAAGCCGGACTACCGAATGTAGCTCCTCAGAAGACCCACAGTGATGATGACCATAGGCAGTGGTTGACGCTGATGGCAATACAAACTCAGAGCTCTGAGGAAATTGGCGATCAGCCAATGAAACGCGTCAGTGGTGTCATCACGCACGTGACGTGGGAGGGTACCCAGGAAGCGCGGAAGTGAGCCACCGACGACCGCTCGTACCCAAGCGGCGTGCTCCATGAAGTGAACTGCTGACGACCGATCGGGTCGATTCCGCTGGCGCGGTGTTTTGCCATCAGCGTCAACCACTGCCTATGGTCATCATCACTGTGGGTCTTCTGAGGAGCTACGTTCGGTAGTCCAGCTTGGATGGTGAGTTCATTTTTTGCAGTGGTCGGTACCGGTGTTATCTACGGGACCGCAAATATCTCCAACATTTCCAGCTTCTAGTTATTAGTAAGTATTTGTTTTTCTGTTGAAATACAAATTAATGCATTCCTGCCTTGGGGATATAAAATTATTATTATTTTTTTTAAATACTGCAACATTCGTGCATTCGTCACATTTAAATCATATAAAGTTTTTGAGATTGTTATGAAACTATCCTAGAATATTTTTTTTTTTTTTTTTTTTGTTAGGACTAATAAACCGCAACCTCCTCTTTGAAAGGGGATTGAGTGTGGCCTCTTGCAAGTTCTCTACTATGTTTGTTGGTGGAGGCCGTCCCTTGTGTGGCAAGTGGAGATCCTTTTTGCATTGAGTCTTTGCAGCCTCTCTCTCTTTTTTACTGAACTACTCTTAACAAGCTCTGGATATTTGGGACCCGTTTGTAATAATCATTTGCAGTAATGTAAGTGTTGGAAATGTGTTATTCTATTGCTTATTTACTGTTATATGTAATGTACTTTTTGACTCATATTTAATATCTTTATAGAAAGGGTTTTGCCTATGATCCCCCTGAGGAAGACCTAGGCACACGTCACAAGGGTTGAAACGCGTAGGGGACCACATGCGGCCCTATGGCTGCATAGTATGGCAATTTCTCCTCCCCTTTCTTTTTTTGCAGCTGATTATATGTAACACATGTCCCATTGTTGCACAACCAGAGCTTTTTCTTCTCCTGTTTTAAAATAACACCAATTTTTTCATGTTGATTGTTGTCATAAATAAATTGTAAAAATTATTTTCATATTAAGTTGTCTGGACAATCACATTTCTTCTTTTTACTGCCATTAAACCCTATTGGGGGACATTTTCCTAGACACACCATTATATTCATATACCAGGGGTAGCCTTCCCCAACTCCCCCCTCACTAAGAGGGGTAGTAACCCCTGCTTATGCCTGGTTGTCACTAGTTCTAGCCTACCCCAAAGAGTCCTATGTGAGGCTACACACAATTATATTAATATACCAGGGGTAGCCTTCCCCAACCCCCCCCCCTCACTAAGAGGGGTAGCAACCCCTGCTTATACCTGGTTGTCACTAGTACTAGTGTCCCCATTGGAAGATTTACCTCTCTATTCCTGCTCTGGGGAGAACACAACATTTGGGATTTTCTTTCACTTTAGATAACTGTAAACATTACAAATAAAGAGGGAAATCTCCACACAAAAAAAAGTTTGCATTTATTTATATATAAGGCTGGACATGGAAAGATACTCCCTTACAATAAAGAGGTTAGAGAGATAGCTGCCTATTTTTGCTTTGGTCACTAAGCATCGGTCTCAATTCTTGAACTAAATGTTATAAAAAAAAGTCAGTGAAGTTGCACTTTACAGTTTTCCCACTTTTCTACTAAAAGGAAAAGATCAGCCCTAAATTACAAATATTTTTTAATAAATTGCACAACCTGTGTGTGAAAAATTCTTCTAGTGGTTGGATGTGCTTACACCATCTCTTAAATGAGAGGAGATTGGCAGTATATACTACAACACATACATGTAGTCATTGGGATCCAACCCTGGTCAAGATTTTACAAAATAAGTTTACTGTGCAAGCATAACCCAGCCTCTGTAGCTTTGGCCATACTTTTTAAAATTCATACTATGGGGATTGCAACAGGAGAAGTTAGTACACCTCTCAGTTCATTGAAAGACCCAAAAATCCATAGTTAAACAGAAACAGAACAAGTAACTAGGTTTGGGAGAATCTCACAACTGGAGTTCCCTAAAGCTATATGAAGGCATTGGGTTACTCCGCACAAAATATCCCACCAAATAATGGAAGCATTTTAGGCTTGAATGGCCATTAAAAGAGAAGTGCGGGATTTAAAAAAAATTACTTGCGCACTTAGTTGGCTATAGCATTGATCTGATGTTGCAGCTTTCCCTCTCTGCCTCTACATCAAGACTGCTGATTGCTCATTTCTCAGGTCCACTCTTAGCACAAAGCGTAGGCTGTCAGTCACTGCTCGGTGCTCTAGCCCTCCAGCTGACTGGAGGGGGCAGAAATGGCTGGCTCATGAGCTCAGCAACTCACTGAGGCTGGGCTAGCTGCTGGTCAGGCATTTAGGTGGATCCTGACATTGTAGGGATACCTGCAGAGCCTGGACTTGCTCTGTGACGTACTGGGTCCTGTACTCCTGTGACCCAGAAGAGAAGTATGGCCAAAAGAGCTGTGAGCTATGGCTCAGAACTTGAGATATTAATCATTATGGTCAGATGTAGAAGGAATACATGTACTGCAGATAAAAAGCAACATTTGTCAAGATTCTTCCTCCAGCTCCATACCGAAGGCACACACGATTGTCCCTGCTTCAGCTCAGAATATAGGTTCATGAAGGTCACTGCAAACAATGATACAATTAACAAAATATACTTTGAAACCTGTTCTACCGGTGAAGAACCTGGAACACAAAGAACCAGGAACATTTTCAGTTTAAGAAGTTACTTGCTTCTCCTAACAACCACTTAGCTACAGTTCCCATGTGGAGGAGATATAAAAACTATAAAAAAACACAACCATTTCGAAGTAGTGAAAATATTATGCATTGTAGTACAGAATAGTGTTGAGCGAACCCGGACTGTAACGTTCGGGTCCGTACCGAACTTTAGGGTGTCCGTGGCACGGACCCGGACATTTCAAAAATCGTTCGGGTTCGGTCCGGGGTTAAGACATGATGTTACGTATTATAAAAGTGATGAAGCTTTACCAACACAAAAAAATATCAAAAATATAGAGGAGGTGTACCCTTGACATCGATTCACCAACAATCCTCTTCGTTCATTGAAGAATTTGACTTTTACAAGGACCAAGAAACACAAGGTCCAAGAAGTGGCCATCTTGTCCAAAGTTTCATATAAAACAATTAACATAGTAACAAACGTCACTGGAAGTACTTGGATATAAGACTCGACTTCGTCCCTGTTAGCACACACGGAAGCCATACCTCGACCTCCTTCTTAGAACTGTTTACAACGAAAAA
>BLSH010466543.1:1113992-1132318 GCA_018402905.1 Glandirana rugosa
TTAGTAGAAGTTTGATCCCGTTCACGGGATGTTTATTTACCCCTATCCCTTTTATTTAATTTTAGTTCATAATTTATTTTCCCTATCCCCATTTATTTGTAGGGCACTTGCCCTAGTTTGAAGATGATTTTAGAACAGTTATATGGCTTCTACCGTTAATTAATACTTTTCAGACACAGTTTGAAGATGATCCACATTCACCTCCATTTTTGCTTTTTTTATGTTTTTATTTTTTTAAAAATATTTACAGTTATTTCCCTGTCCCCATTTTTTTGTAGGGCACTTGCCCTACCCTTACCCCCATTTTACTTCCTTTTGCAGCCCTCTGGGGCTTTCCAGGACTTTCCTACAGCCATTTTTGTGCCTAAAAGTTCGGGTCCCCATTGATTTCAATGGGGTTCGTTGTCCGTGCGATCGTTCGGGTTCCGTCCGGACCCGGACCCGGACTTTGTCCCGAAGTTCGGACGGACCAGCAGAACCCGAACTTCCAGGTGTTCGCTCAACTCTAGTACAGAAATATATTATGAGATTTGGGATCCTCAGCTTTCCCATGATTCCACAATGAGACACCAGAAGTTGTACTCAAAAAAAACGCAAATATTTTTTCCACCCTAGTTTTTTTTTTTTTTTTTTTTTTTTTTTTTTTTTTTTTAATACGTATGTTTTTACATTGGGATGTAGGAGAATATTGAATAATGAGAACTTGCATTTTTCCATGTAAGGTCCTCGTAAATAGTTCCTTGAGAAGGTCACTACCTTAGTTTAAGTGTGGCAAATTGCACACATGAACAAGTGTAACATTTGATGAAGTATTTGGGTTTAGATACAGGTGTATTTTATATGGTACAAACACATTTCTGTACTCATGTTCCCTACACCACATGGATCTCCAGGTCAGTACTACAGTGAAGTTAAGTATTTGTGATATAAATTCTGGGTTTATAAAGTCCAACTAAACAGCAAAATTGAGATTTGGCAATCTACTGAATTGCCCACCTCTGCATCTATGTGCCATCCACATTACCTTCTAGGGGTTACGCCAGTGAATTATCTCAGCTATAGTTAGAAGTTAAAAAGTCATGAAAATTCTCAGTAAAATAAATACTGGATTAGGTACTTTGGAAAATAAACCAGGTTGCAACTTTTGTTGTATAACCTCATCCTTAGCAACAAATGACTCTGCTGACATAAATAGGAGGCAATGTAAAGTGTTAGAAGTACACCGTTTACAGCCAGATAGATATACTTCAGCCATATAATACATTACTGCAGGATTTTTATCACTCAACTATGAGAACAAGGTTAACCACCCCATCCTACTAGGGAGACAGACAAATCAGGTAATTGTATGGAAAGAATGTGACACGCAAATGTTTTTTTCTTTTTTAAACCATATTTTGTTTGATTTTTTACATAAGTTTACAATACAAAAAGGGGACGGTTGCCATTGTAGCATTGACTCTAATACAGGGATGTGACAAATACGTTATATTCAACACAACAATATAGTAGGGAGGGTGTGGAAAGAGAATTGGGAATGGGGGGGGGGGGGTGAGAGATATATTATTACAAGGACAGCCAGAGATAGCCACAGGTATGTTAGGTACATAACCATGAAGTTAGAGGAAATAATTAACTTTGCACATAGAACTTAGGTTTTTATATATGAATTCGATCATACCAGTATTGTGTCACGAAATTGGGACCTTGCGAGTTTGGGAGCAGATACTCGGATGGAAAATAGAGGAGGAGATCTATGGGTCCATCTCCCTCCCCCATCCCACGATGATGGGGAGGGGAGGGGAGGGGTGAGCCCCGGTCCACGTCCTTAGTTGGTAGACCAGTACAGGTCAGGAAGGGAGGTGACAATCTGTGGTTTGATGGAAGACATGGATGTCTAGAGCTTACATGCAAGAGCTAAATAGCTTGAACTGTACATTAGTTGAATATACTGAGTACTCTTGGGAGGTAGGCCGAGAAGTAACTTATATGGGGTTAACTTTAAAGGGAGGGGGGGGGGAGTGCAGGAATGTACACTTTCTGGATTTTTGGTTAAAAGACTCTTGGAGTGAGGTGTGGGGTACTGTGATGCCTGGAGTTGTGCCACTTGTCAAAGAGGTATGGGGACGCGAGTCTTTCCCGGTCTTGTCTTGAGAAGGTTGAAGAGATGAAAAAGGTCCCATCATTGCTGAAAGCAATTTTTTTAGCCCTGTTTGTGAGACCATAAGTCCAGGAGTGATTTTAGTTCCCTCTTTACTTCTGCAGTTTTTGGAGGTTGGAGTTTGATCCAATTGTTCATGATGACTATGGGCGGTGATGAGACAAAGGTGGATCCAAGGTGGAAAGTGTCTTGGAGGAAGTAGAGATGTGGAGGTGGTGAAGGTGGTTGTCTCGTTTCCAAAGAGCATAATGCTAGGGTCCAGGGGTATGTCCAGGTTGGCCACTTTCAAGATGTACAGGAGGTACTTGGGCCCAGTAGGTGGCGATGTGAGGGTATTGCCAAAATTGGTGGTATAGTGGGGGGGGTTTATCGGTTTTGCACCAAGGGCAAATTCTTGATCTCAGCGAGTCTTCTGGAGTGTAATAGGGGATATAGGCTTGATGCAGGATCTTGAATTGGGTCTCCCTCCAGGATTCACTGACGATTTTTGTGATATTTTTATATCCGTTAAGGATGGTGGTGTGGAGATTTTCTCTTTGGGTTTCCCTGCCCCAGGCTTTCGAGGAGGTGAGTTCCAGTGACTTAGTGAAGAAGGGAGCCATTAGTCTGTAGATAAGTGAGATGGTGACAGTTTGGTTTTACACCAGTTTGTCAAAGGACAGAGGGTATAAATCTGAGGTGTGGTTGTGGACAGCTTTTGTTTACGTAAGATATGATTTGCATGAGGTGGAATTCATGATGTTTTGGTAGGTTAAATTCCTTTAAGATGTCTTGGTATGGCTTAGCATGGCCAGTTGCTGGGTCAAACAGTTCCTTTTGTTCCCATAGTTGGAAAGCTAAGTGTTGAGTGGTGGGGGCAAGCATAGGATTTCCTTTGATTGTCAGGTGCCCGGAGATGTTTATAAGAACAGAAAAGCACACAAGGGCACACTGGCCTAGCGCATTATCCTCAGTAGAATAGTGTTTATTAAAATATCATAAAACATACTCACAAACAAGATCAGATTTCAAGTGTTTCAAGCAGTATGCGGCTACGCATCCTATATACCGTTCTCTGATGGTGTCCTAGACAGGCTGGCTAATGCGTTTGGAGGCCACAGCCTCTTCCTCTGAGCTTAGCGTACCATGTCAAGGCCTCAGTCTTATATCACACAGCCAGCAGAAATGAAGGGGGTGGGATCACCTATATGAGAGATGTTTGAGGGGAGATTTTGAGGTTTTCTTGTCTCTCTCCAGGCGATGAGAGGGTCTCTGATCAGGAGGTTGTGTCAGAGCTCCACTGGGAGGGATCTTAAGTTGCTATGAAGGATGGAGCATAAGTCAAAAAAGGGGTAGACCATTGCTGCTTCTATTGCATAATTGGTGAATTTAGATTCCTGTATGAGCCAGTCTAAACCACATCGTAGTATGCAGGATAAGTTATATGCCCTAATGAAGGGAAGACACCCCTCACTCCTCAGGAGGTAAAGTTTGGTCATTGCCATTTTGGGCTTTTTGCAATGCCACAAGAAAGTTGTGAGGGCTTTATGGATTTTTTGTATATCTTTGTACTTAAAGAGAATAGGGATTGTTTGCAAAGGGTAGAGTAACCTTGCGAAGCTGACCATCTTGTAGAGGTGGCATCTCCTACAAATTGAGAGGGGGAGATCCATCCAAGTTTCCAGTTAGCTGGTTATCTTAGATATGAGCGGGGGGTAGTTAAGAGATTAGAGAGAGGAAGGATCTTTCCCAATGTTCACCCCTATGGTAAATGATGTGGTGTTTTGCTATTGCGAAGGGAGAGGAGGCAGTCCAGTTTTCCTTGTAAATTTTGCAGCGAGGGAGCACTTTGCTTTTGGTGAAATTTATCTTTAGGCTGGAGCAGTTTCTGAAGGCATCAAAAGTGTTTTGGATTAAGGGGAGGTCGTTTTGGGGATTGGTTGTAAATAGAGTTGAGCGAACCTGAACTGTAAAGTTCGGGTCCGTACCGAACTTTTGGGTGTCCGGGACCCGGACCCGAACTTTTCAAAGAAAAGTCTGGGTTCGGTCCGGGGTTCTGGTATTTTACTACACGTGTTAAATAGCTGCAAAAGGCAGCCAATCAACAAGTGTTTCACTGGTTTTCCCTAGAAGCCATCACAGCCATGCCTACTAATGGCATGGCTATGATTGGCCAGTGCACCATGTGACCCAGCCTCTATGTGGGGCTGGAGTCACCGTGCTGCATGTCATATGCTCTCAGGATAGTTTAGGGAGAGGATGCTGCTGGCTCTGTGAGGGACAGATTGCAGATATTATAGAACATCTCATCCTGCATTACTGAATGATCTGATTGTGAACTAGGGAGAGATACTAGTACTGCTGCTTTGAGAGACAGATTGCACACCTCATCCTGCTGCACAGAATGATCTGACTGGACTAGGGAGAGATACTAGTACTGGTGCTTTGAGAGACAGATTTCACACCTCATCAGATTTAACACCTCATCCTGCTGCACAGAACGATCTGACTGGACTAGGTAGAGTCTGTTGCTTTAAGGGAAAGATTATTCTTCTAAAATCATCAAGTTGTACAGGGAAAGGTTCCAGCTGTTGCTTTAAGGGAAAGATTACTGTTCTAAACTCATCAAAGTGTGTGTGAAAACCCCTATATCAGCCGCAGGAAAGCCCTATTAGGGTTTTGAAATCATCTTCAAATTGTGTGGAAAACCCTTAAATCAGCCGCAGGGAAGCCATATTAGTGTTTTAAAATCATCTTCAAATTGTATGGAAAAAGCCTATATCAGCCGCGGGGAGCCATATTAGTGTTCTAAAACACAATTTGAAGATGATTTTAGAACACTAATATGGCTTCCCTGCGGCTGATATAGGTGTTTCCCACACAATTTGAAGATGATTTTAGAACACTGATCTTTCCCTTAAAGCAACAGCTGGAGGCTTTCCCTGTACAACTTGGAGATGATTTTAGAATCTAAAATCTTCTAGTTCTATAGGGAGAGGTTCCTACTGTTGCTTAAAAGGGACAGATTATTGTTTCTTGCACAAAATTAAAATGTGCATCTACATTGATGGTTTAAAAAACAAACAAAAAATTCCAAAAATAGAAAAAAAAAAAAAAAAAAAAAAAGAAGTGTTGGCTACCTCCTCCTCCACCGCCACTTTCACCGCCTCCTCAACCTCCAACTCCATATCCACCTCCATTTTTGATTTTTTTATGTGATTTTAGGTTAAAAATTATTTTAAGTTATTTCCCTATCCCCATTTCTTTTGCAGACCTCTAGGACTTTGTTACAGCCATTTTTTGTGCCTAAAAGTTCGGGTCCCCATTGATTTCAATGGGGTTCAGGGTCCGTGTCAAAGTTCGGGTCCAGTCCGGACCCGAACTTTGTCCCAAAGTTCGGCCGAACCAGTAGAACCCGAACTTCCAGAGGTTCGATCAACTCTAGTTGTAAATATCAAAAGGTCATCTGCAAATAGCGCAGCACGGAGTTCCTTGTCTCCCAGTTTGATGCCGTGGATTGGCAATTGTGAGTTGAGATACCGTGAGAGGGGTTCTATGGCCAGGTTAAAGAGGAGTGGTGCTAAAGGGCATCCTTGCCGGGTGCCTTTGTGTAGTGAGATGGAGTCTGATATAGGTCTTGCTGCTGCTATTCTTGCGGAGGGGGCCTCGTATAAGCTCTCACTAAAATGGGAGAAGTAACCTGAAAAGCCTAGTTTTTTTTTAGGATTAGTGATAACCAGTGAAAAAAGTCACGTTATCAAAAACCTTCTCTGCATCTAAGGTGACTATTGCTACATTTTCGGTGGGGGGGGGCTTTGGTGTATTCAAGGACTGCATGTACTTTCCTAATGTTAGAAGAGGCGGACCTGCCTTTGGTGAATCCTGCTTGCGCCGGGGTCATTAAGAGTGGTAGAATAGATGCTAGGCGGGAGGCTACTATCTGGCAAGTATCAACATTTAAAAACGGATATCGGCCGATATGACCCTGTTTCTGTGGGGTCTTTCCCCTTTTTGGCTATTAGTTTGATATAAGCTTGTTGACCGGAAGGAAGGAAGATATGAGCCTCCCTCCCACATTCCATAGAAAACCTTGACTAGTGTCTGGGGTATAAATTCTTGTGTTAGTTTGAAAAATTTGGCTAAGAGACCATCAGGTCCTGGGGATTTGTTGTTTGCTAATGTTTTGATGGTATTCTCAATTTCCTCTTGTGTTATTGGGGCATTTAGAGAGGAGAGAGGTGCTCCTGCGATATTTGGGGGAGATGGGGTATGTTTAAGAAAGTGTTCACAGAAGAGAAGTCTAGGTTGTCAGGGGCATATAGAGAAGTGTAGAATTGGTGAAGTATTTTATTGATGTCTAATGGGGAGGATACTAGAAGTCCTGTGTGGTCTGTAAGTGCTTGGATGTAGGTAGGGTTGTGATTATTGCATAGTCTAGAGAGGAGTTTCCCTGCCTTATTACCGTGTTTGTGTAATAGAAGATACATGTGGGCCATGTGTATGCGTTCCTGGTGTTCTGCCCAGGTATCGAATAAATCAGGGATATGCAATTAGCGGACCTCCAGCTGTTGCAGAACTACAAGTCCCATGAGGCATAGCAAGACTGACAACCAGAAGCATGGCACCCAGATGCAGAGGCATGATGGGACTTGTAGTTTTGGAACATCTGGAGGTCCGCTAATTGCTTATCCCTGGAATAAATGTTTTGCTTCCTGCCATGCTCTTCTATTCTCAGGGGTATTTTTCTGTATAAGGTGATTTTGAGCTGTTCTCAGTTGCTCGCTAGCTATGTTGTATTGTTTAAGAGTATTCTTTTTATAATAACTCGCATAGGAAAATATTTTTATTATATTTCTCTCTCAGGTAAGCCTTCTAGAACAGGTTTGGTTGGTTTATGTACTCCTTGTTTAGTTCATTGTATTCTTCCCATGCCTTGGTAAGCATCGCTTTGAGTTTGGTATCTTGTGATAAGTATGATGGAAATCTACAGATTTTAGATGAATTATTAGGGGTGAAGTCCTCCAGTGAGACTGGACTGTGGTCTGATATAATTTTGTGGATGGTGGTTTCTCTAATGTGTTGTAAGAGGGTGGGGGTGGTGAAGAGGTAGTCAATTCTTGTGAACGTTCCGTGGGGAGGGGAGAAGAAAGTAAATTCCCTGTCAGTGGGGTGTGCAAGACTCCATGGATCAACGAGGTTTGCTCCAGAGGCGAGCTGTTCCAGTGGAGTGGTGCGGTGATAGGGGTCTCCAGGGGGAGGTCTATTTTTTGTGGATCTATCTTCCTCTGATTTGAGGACCGAGTTGAAATCTCCTCCTATTAGGTGGGGAAGGTGGGTTTTTTTCAGGATCCACTTTGTCGTTTCCTGAAAAAAGGCCAGTGAAGCAGAGTTAGGAGCGTAGATGTTTGAGATTTGGATTTCTTTCATCTGGATTTTTAAGTGGATGGTCACCTTGTGGCCCAAGGTGTCGCTGTCCACCTCCAGGATGTCATAGGGTAGTCTCTTATGAATGGGGATGACTACACCAGCTTTCCTCCCTATTGCAGGTGAACCTATTACTTTGCCTACCCAGAATTTTTGGAGGCGGTGGAGGTTCTTGGCACCTAGGTGCATCTCCTGTAAGAGTGCAAGGTCTGTGCGGAGGCATTTAAGGTGTCTTAGTATTTTAGAGCGTTTAGAGGGTGAGCGTAGGCCCTTTACATTCCACGAGACTACGCGCAAGGTCTTAGGATGGGGATATGGGGCATGGAAGTGTCATCTCTGTAGGAGTGTGTAAGATGGTAGTAAAACTCATTTTTTAGATGAAGCTTTGGTTGTGCCCAGGCTTGGTGAACCAAGGGAAATTCCTGCAGGGGGGGGGGGGGAGAAAGGAGAAGGGGGAGAGAAGAACTGGTGGTGATAAAAACCAACAAGGTTAATACATTAGCATGGTACAAAGCAAATATTAAACTTCTCTTTTTTCCTCATGTGCACACTACCTAGTATCCAGCAAAGCCGCTACCTGGGTAAGTCCACTTGCAGAAAGATTGAGCATTGCCCACGGAGTAAGACAGTTGGATTAGGGCTTAGGTTGCCCATTGCAGCAAAGTAATTGGAAAGAGTATCGGAGATCCCGGACTATGGTTATAGTCAGGTTATATCTGCATAGCATGTTCAGATGATATTAGGTTCTCCATTGGGGTTGTTGGGTCGCAGGCGCTTAGGTGGGTTCTTCCTAGGGCTACGTTTCTCCCTCGGCGACATGAAATCAGGGTCCTGAGAGGGTGTTTGGTTGTTGGAGCGGGATAGCCTGGGGTGGAGGTAGGCCTCTGCTGCCTCTGGGGACTGGAAGGCAAGCTGGTCACCATTTGGAGCTTGAAGTATGAGCATGGCAGGGAAGGCTAGGGAGAAACGTATGCTCTGCTTATATAATTCAGCGCAAATTGGTTGGAATTCTTTGACACTTCCTCAGAGTAATCTGTGAAGATAAGTAGATTTGCTCCCTCAATTTTAATATTGTGTGACTTCCTGAAGTTCTGGAGTATAGCAAGTCTGTCGGCGTAGTTTAAGTACTTAACTATGACTAGCCTGGGAGACTTGCGGTTGGTGTCTGGGGCACCTAGTCTGTGTGCTCTCAGAGCTATGCATGGAGCTGGATAGCCTAGGGCTTCAGGAATGCGGGAGGCACAGATATGTAAGAGGGAGCTATTAGGGAAATTTTCAGGAAGGCCTATAATCCGAAGATAGTTCCTTCGGGATCTATTTTCGAGATCCTTGAGTTTCTTGTATTGCAGTATGTATTTTGTTATATTTTTCTAGGCTGCCATTTACTTGGTACACATCATCTAGGTCTGAGACTCTAGCTTCCACTGCAGACAGTCTGTGTGATTGCTCACCTAGTTCTCTTCGGATCTGAGCCATGCCAGCATGCACTGCCGGGTCCACTGCCTGTGATGTGGAGGAGCAGGGCTGCTACTGCATGAGCAATTTTGGAGTAGTCATCTTGCTGGGGAGAGTCCTGGGGCCTGCATCTTCACAACTTGCGTTTCTCTGTTCATCGCTGAGGCCATCTTGGTACACCCAGCCGCAGGGCCCTGGGAGATTGGGCGGGCTGGAGTAGGCAAGTCGGCCCTGGAGCTAGTGAGGTACTTCTCCATATGTGCGGGGGAGTGTCCGGGGCTGTTTGGAGCATTTTGATGCCTGTATTTAGAGGCAGATTGTCGCCAGGTAGGTGCGGAGCTGCTGGCCCTCACTCCTCGAACATGAGGCGCCAGAACCGGAAGTGACACACAAGTGTTAACGGAATGTTGTACACTATGGCTCAGACCAGATCTAGTCACTCAAGACTAAACATGTTTGAAAGCCTTCAACATCCTCTCTGTATCACAGAAACAGTCACAGAAGTATGATGTTGTTGATTATATCCAAGCCTCAAAATGCGAGCTAGTTAAAATGAGCAACGCGGTAATTTCAAGTTGGTTCAAACATGTCCATTTACACTTAAAAGTCTTATTGCACAAGAATAGGCAATTACAAATAAGAAATTTCACCAAGAAGATCCTGTGTTGGGAGGGCAAGTTGCGTTGGCTGTGAATCAATTGCAACCATATTAAAATTTAAAATCAGTAGGGCATTTCAAACTAAAAAGTTTGTGAATAAGGCAAAGAAAACAATTTTCCCAGCACCTCTAGAGGGTTTGAGCATTTGATTTTGCAAAGTGATCCAAGGAACAAAACCTGGCACTACATCACAAATGGAAAAAAAATAAATAAATAAAAAATAAAACAAAGGGGGGGGGGAGAAGGAAGTGGGTTCTCTTCCTACAACATACACTGTTCAAGAAGCCCGGTGAGGAAAAACTGATTTGCCACCAACTTGTTTTTGGGATGCATGCTTGGTTATGCATGCTCTTATGACTTTGACTTCACTACCTAGCAAGCCACAGACCAGGAATACGCATGTAGCCATTTAAGCTTGAAAAGTCTTGCATTCTTATACCACGTGAAGACTCACTAGATAGCAAATACAGGATGACAACTTTGGAGTCCATCAGACAGATCAGCAATCACAACTTCCATATTCTATCCTCAAAAGGTTCCTTATACCATATGGCATGTCATCATTATTTATATAACACATACAACATATCTATCCACAGGTGGTGTGCATAAAGGGATCTCTCCGGCTGTACTATTGTATTCTGACAGTGGTGACACAGAATACACAGATCAGCGCTGCAGCCATTAGACCAGCTTCTGTTAGACAGTGGTACACACAGCAAAATTTGTCTGGTTCCTACAGAACCTGATGGTTTTTGATCTGGTGTTGCTGAACCGGCCAGGGGGAAGTTTTGGTGTGGTTGGTGGTCCCCAGGTTTCTGATCCCAGGATTGGTAATAGTTTAAATAAAGGTATTTGTTATTTTTATTAATAAGTGTTGATATTGTAAATACATTGAATACATAAAAACTTTATGGTTTTTAAAGTTTAACAGAACCTGCAGAAGTGGGGTATTTGGGACCAACAAAACAAACTGTGACCAAATTGTTGGAATCCCCTCTGCCAAAGCCATCTTTAGTTTTAACAATAATAAATGAGACAAGTGGCTTATATCAGTGTGGGAAGAATAATAATCCAAGAAACACATTTGTAAAAGTTGTAAAAAGTATTGTATTTACATTATTATGTTTCTACATAAAATTACATTCATGTATTCAATTTATCAGTGGTACATATTCAATGTATTATTTATTAGGCAACCCAAAGTTATGACGTTATGTCGTCGGAAATTTGCATTGTGTGTAAGAGGCTTTAGCCCTGCTGACCATTGTTAAATGAGAAAAACATGGGAATTCAGAATTTTAGCACTGACAAAGATAAAAGGAAACTCTAATGGGGATACCGGTTAATGGAGCAACTGTTTAACCTCCCTGGCAGTATGATTATGTTAGATTTTTGCGCCTCATAGCAGAACATTTTTTCGCATAGAAATTAGGCATTTTATATTGTAGGCCTGTAGTTCTTAGGAATAACTCACTTAAGACAAGAGAGTCTAGTAGACATCCCGGGTATGATAAAGTTTGAATTAACAAAATCATAAAATATATATATATATAATAACTATAAATAATTATCAAAAATAATCTAATAATAAAAAAATATATTCAATAATGTAATCTAGTCAAAAACACTGACATTTGCTCAGTTGTAGAATTGTCGCTGTCATCACTTTCAGGGCCTGATGACGAATTTCCCCAAAAATCAGTATCACTCAAATCTGCAAATGATTCTTATTTACTATCGCCGTTTTCTAGCTGATCAAAAAACGCTTTTGACATAAAAAGGGACGCTTTTTTATTCTATGGATATTCTCAAGTTTCCAGGCAGAATGAATGACATGTATAATATAAAAGTGCATGCAGGGCTCTGGGCAAAGCACTAGGGACAAAAGGGATGTGAAATGATTTGATACAGTAATCTTACAGATTACAGTGTACTGTATGTTTCACTTTTTGAATTTCCCGCCTGGCTCTGCCCCCCGTGTGAAGCGACGCTCGCAGGGAACGGAGCCTGGCATCACATAGGACATGGTAAGTAACCCAGCCTTGGATCCAGCAATGCAATCCCAAGTGTGGCTCGGGGTTATTGCCATTTGCTGTGCATACCCTCCTGTTGCATTCCAGGAACAGAAAGTGAAAAATAATGTTCTCAAAATGGTATACTGGCAGCAAAAAAACCAAACAAACACACACTTGGCTAGGGTTTATCTAAACTTTAAAAACACAAAAAAAAAAAAAAAAAAAAAAAAAAAAAAACAACACAACCACACACCACACCACACTCACACCTGGCTAATAGATACATTTTTTTTGTTATTTTTATTAAGGTTTATTGATTTTTTTAAAAAAAAAATACAGCCAACAATGCAGCAGTCAAGAGCAATGTAGCCAGTACAGTGAAATACATCATAGTACAGAGATACAATCATATTATTGAGTGGACATATACTACATTTTACATTGGAAAAGCAACACAGAGCACCACTATCCAAGCAAATATGTAAATGAAGGATAACCACCTGTAACATTTTATACAAGTTAAAAAAAGATGAGAATGAAGAAAGATATTACCCTATTGCTCTCCACTCAGTGGTAAGGCCTCATTGACATCGCTGCTAGTAAACGGATGTTTAGGAGCAGTTGGGCGTTTTTTTCAGCTCGTCCTGAACTCTCCTCTAGGTTATCTTATCAGTACTACATTGAGTCGTTTATAGTCGTTTCCAGGCAGTTGAGGTTAGAAGTATTTTTTGGAGAGCCAAAAAAAAAAAATGCATTTAAGACAGATGTTCAGAGGCATTTGAAACGTCAAATGCCTGCAATAGCTGTAATGCCTGTAATAGCTTGTAAACGCTGAAACTCGTGTTTAGCCACATTTCGTTTATAGGAGACACAATGGAGATACATTCTTAACTATTTTCAATGTAAAAAACCCTTCTAAATGCAAACGCGGCATGTAAATGCAGCACAATGGACATTTTTAAACGTTGTTTACTAGCTGTCAAGTGTCATCATTCAGGAGAGGTTTTAAAACGTCCCGTGTACATGAAGCCTAATTGGTAAGCAGAAATAGGTTAAAAGCAACTCATTTCAATATAGAATTCCTTATGGCACCTATAGTCACTACATAGATGGTTATGAATGATCACATAACAGACATGCATGTTCACACATGTGTCAAGCTATGCTTATTTTTTCCTATGAAAAAGGGGAAGAGGGGGTAATCTCCCCCTTGGCTGGATGATTTTCCAGAGCCGGACACATATTCTTAGCCATAAATGTCTGAATTGGGCAGCAAACATTCTCTAATATCAGTATGTACTTTTGGTCTAACTGTATTAAAGAGAACCTTGAAGGACAATACAAGGTGTGCATATAATATCGGTTCTCCACCCCCTTTGAAAAAACAACTATTGTTGGCCATTCTAAAATCTGCCCAAAAAGCTTAACCCATGCTTACCCTCCATTTTCCACATTGCTGGGCATAATGTCACTACCGTTCCGGGAAGATTACTGGGGAATGCAGATCAGACGATATCTTGCAAGAAGATAATCTAATACATTGCTAGTGTTTTGTATTGTCCAGGATCCAGCCAGGCTTCATGCACACAGGACGTTAAAAAAAAAACACATCCTAAAACGTCAGTAGCTGATCAGTGAATTTTTTCAGCTTTTTTTTAGCATTTTTTATGCACCAGCGTTAATGGGTGGTTTTTAGCGCTGGCGTCAATGGGGTTTTTTTTTTTCATTCTTTTCTCAATGGACACAAAACGTCCAAAAACATTGGGGAGTGGCATTAGTGGGAGTTAGTGAGCGTTTTTGGGCGTCAGATCGATTTTACAGCTGAAAAATGTCAAAATAACCCTCAGGTCTTGGGTTTTTTTGACAGCTCAAAAACATCACTGCTAAAAACAGCGGATAAACAGCCTATGTGTGCATGAACACATAGGATAACATGGGAGAGTTTAATGACTGTAGAAAAAAAAAAATAAAAAAAAATAAAAAAAGTCTACAGCTGAAAACAGCAGCTGTAAAAACGTCAAAAAATGTCCTGTGTGCGTGAGCCCTAAGGCTTCATGCACACAGGACTTTAAAAAAAAACATCCAAATACATCAGTAGCTTATCAGGGATGTTTTCAGCTTTTACCAGCGTTTTATTACTGCCGTTTTTTTGCATTTTTAAAGGGCCATCGTTTTTCCAAGTGGTCTAAAAGGTCCAAAAACTTTGGAGATTGACGTTTTTGAACATTTTTAAGCGTTTTAACGTCACTGCTAAAAAAAGAAGGGGGAGCAAAAATTTGGAAAAACCAAACTTTTTTTTAGTTTCTATGATAAAATTTTGCAAAAATAGTCATTTTTGTTCATATATTTGGGTCAAACCAATACTGCTACATATCTTTGGTAAAAGTAACCCAAAAAAGTCTTTATCATTTGGTCTGTGTGAAAGTTAGGAGAGTCTACAAGCTATGGTGGCAATCATTGAAAATTGATCACACCTGATGCACCGATGGCCTATCTCATTTCTTGAGACCCTGAAATGTCAGGAAAGTACAAATACCCCACAAATTACCCCTTTTTGAAAAGTAGACATTCCAAGGTATTTAGTATATTTTTTTCCCCCACAATTCTCAGGAAAAATAAGGAAACTTTTTTTTTTTTTTTTTTTTTTTTTACACAAAATTGTCATAACAAGTAGTTATTTCTCACACACAGCATATGCATACTTTCAATTACACCCCAAAATACATTCGGCTACTCTTCCAGAGTATAGCGATACCACGTGTGTGACTTTTTCACAGCCTGGCCACAGAGAGGTCCAACATGTAGGGAGCACCGTCAGGCGTTCTAGGAGCATAAATTTCACATCTAATTTCTTAACGACCTATTACAGTTTTGAAAGCCTGGAGCACCAGGGCAATGGAATTACCCACAAAATGACCCCATTTTGGAAAGCAAACACCCCAATGTATAATCTATGAGGCATTATGGGTCTTTTGTATGGTTCATTCTTTTCCACAAGTCTCCGAAAAACATGGAAAGAAAATGAAAACGCTTTTATTTTTACACAAACTGGTCAATTTATTATGGTGAGATTTCTAACATGTAGCATGTACATAGCAGAAAATGAACCCCCCAAAATACACTCTGCTATTCCTCCCGAGTATGGCGATACCACATGTGAGACTTTTACACAGCCTAGCCACATAACGAGCTGTTACCGAATCTCCTTCTCACACACGATCGGTGAGTGTGGAGGAGGACCCGGTAACAGCTTGTTACAGCGGTTTGTTTACATCATGTGACCGGCTGCGATTGGACAGTCAGTCAGTCATGTGGTAAAGAGCCAATTTAATTGGCTCTTTACCTTGATCATCGCTGTGCTTTGTCCGGGGGACAAGCCTCAACCCCGATCGCTGCTCTGTGCGCCCCCGCGGGGCGCGCGCGAGCAGCGTGAACGCAGATGCTTGTAAATGTCAGAAGTGACCGGCTGTTATAGGACACATCTGGTCACGTGGTAAAGAGCCAATTTTATTGGGTCTTTACCCTGATCTGGGATGAACTGAGTCCCAAGGGACACGCCCGATCCCCAATCACCATGATGCGGCCACCCGGATGGGGATTGCACCTTGCCGACAGATTACAATACGCCGGTAAGGAAGTGGTCAAGATACACTAACAAATTGAAGCAAAACTCCAGCTCACCCTTTTTTTTTTTTTTTTTTTTAGCAATTACAACAGCAGTTTTGTTCCTTCTGGGATGAAGGTTTTACATAAATAAAAGCTGATCATTGTAAGCACCCCTGTCAGTGTGAAATGGTTTATCTCAACATATTTAACTGATACATCTGCAGGTCACCAGGTGAAAAATAATTAAAGAAAGCCTAAAAAAGGAAACCAATACAGCCATCACATCTGAGAATTGGTAAGCTACAATATGTTTGCTTTAGAATTTATTATAGCCTTAATTGCAAAAACACCACAACACACACCACACACGTCACGTGGTTTGGACAGATAATAAAAAGGCTATGTCAGGTAATACAGTTTCCATACATATATTTCTAGAACCTATTTAGCCGTTTACCCAAGTTCAGGGTAATGCAGAACTGAATTGGCTTTTTGTAGGTAACAGGAGTTTATCCAGTTCACACCGTAAAAATGCGTTCCAGATGCGTAGCAGCTCAGGACTTGAAATTATGAGCCTTGGATAGAACATTGCTTGCTGTTGTGCCTGTTCACATATGTCCGGGGCAGCCGGAGTGTGGATTCAGTGTGAATTGAAAAAGAGTCCTGTCAGTTTTCTGAGCATTGTGATCCTGCTCAGGTGTGAATTCAGGCCCATTGACTTCTATGGGACTGCTTCTGAATCGCACATGTCATTCAGTTGTGAACAGGATAAAATCCTGACGTAATACCGATCAAAAACTGACCTAAAAACGCTGAACAACTACTTTGTCAATTAGCTGTGAAAACGGAGCTTTAATTGGCATTGCATGTGGGTGAACCCAGCCTTATGGTCCTGACACTCACTTGGAGCTGGTCATTTCTGAATAGACTGTACAAATGTTATGTTCATACAGATTTTCCAGAGAAAAAAGTTGGCCACATACATGTCTATATGGTCATGCAGTCAATTTAGTGTGACAAAAAAATGATCTAGTTGACTAAAAATAGGAAAGGAAAATGGCAGAGTTTTGACTAATGCTCATGATCCAAAGAATATCTGCGTGTGTTGGGAAAATTGGTTGAACATCAAATTGATTAAACGATTATATGTAATGGGTAGAACTATTTGTTACTATAAAATTGATGGTGAATGACTCAACTTTGAGGCATGTATAGGCAGTCCCTATGTATGCCCTGCACAGACCAAGAACTTTACCCTGTATTCATCTGTCTTTTTTTTGGTGAGGGCAATTCTCCAGTACATCATATTTGCATGACCATTCACCCTGTAATGTATGGGGGCAAATTTATGCAAAGTAATGCTTGTTATGGCCACAAATCAGGCCTCATTGCTTTGCAAATGCATTTGCTTACCTTTGTCAGTAAATGACAAAGAACAAAAAAGGAAAAGTAAAGGATATAAGCCTTTCAAATGTTCCTCTGTGACTGAGTCACCAGGGTAGTGTGCAACTAATTATATAATATAAGCTTTCCACTTATACAAAAAAAATAACAACAACAGCCCTCCGTTACCTTGGCTTTTGATGTAAACAGACATGAGGCTCAGTTCACTAAGCTAGCACACCAGGATAAGAATGAGATTTAAAAAGCCTAAAAGCTAAAATAAAGATTTCTTCCTATTTCTGCGTTAAAGTATAGCTCCTTCTCGGAAGCGCTACTGATCTTCTTCGGGTAGAGCAACACTCTCCCCAATTCTTTGAGCCAAGCCAAGCACCTTCAGAACTGGAGCAGCCTTCACATGTCATTACTTGAACTCCACTTGGTCCAGGAAGAATTCCTGCCCCTGCTTGTTGTAGAGCAGGGGTTGTGGGGTGGTAGTCACGTCCTCCATGCTTCCCTCCTCATTGGGTGCCAAGCAAGGGTCACATGAGAGGCCTGCCCTGGGGTGGATTCCTCTGGGCTATGCTAGGCACTTTGTTTAGGGGCACTGCCGGTACAAGGGGTACCTTGAACGGATAACTGAACACACAGACAATGCCTCCTCCACCTGTCCAGCGGTGGAGAACCAGCATTACCAAAAGGAGGGGCCTGGACATGCATTCCAGACGCTACTTCCAGTATCGGCATGATGCTACTCCCGGTTGGCCGGAACGCAGTGTCAGCGGCGTTCCATCATCAACTACTTGAGGTTGTCTGAGTGAGAGCTGAACGTGACAAACCGCCAACTGGAAGTGATGTCATGCCGATATTCGAAATAGCGGCTGGAATTCATGTCCATGCCGCTCTTCCAGTGATACTGGTTGGCATGCATGCCAAGACTAGTGTAGCACCATCTTGGATATATCCTGATCTACAACACCTGATTTTAGTCCATCATGAAGCATTGGATGTATACCTGGCTTACATATGGGACACGTCTGTGGTCTCCACCCATGAGCTATAAGATAAAGCGGTATGCTCTCTATGCGGTATGGGTTATGTATCAATTATTCCTTTTGTATTACACAATATATGGGGTATTGAAGGCATGTGGATATATGCCTATATTTCTTATGTTTTTATATATTATTTTATACCCATGTTGTTTTTAACATATTTTATTATGTCTGAAATCACAAGAGTTTAGGCCCACCTACCTGCCAGTGTGTGGAGCATAAGTATTTAATGGTGGACTACACAGCTTAAAAATATTGGCTTTGAGGAAGGGGGGGGAAATCTCCTCTCAAAATGCATCAGCTATTTTGAGGGTCTTCTCGTGAGTGGAACATCTTCAGGGATCCTGGCTGCCTATGACACTGTGGATACTGATATGCTTGACTTTTTATGACGTTTGTGAGTATGCATCTGTTTTATCTAATCAATAAGGGCCAATTCACACCACATGCAGTCCAATACTGTTTTTTTCCTGCATCAAAAACGCATGGAAATTAGGTTATATGGCTTTCAATGGCTTAGTTCACACCAGCACAGTCAGTTCCAGTGTGTTCCAGCTCAAGAAAAAAAAAAAAAAAAAAAAAAAAAAAA
>BLSH010466543.1:1132328-1148816 GCA_018402905.1 Glandirana rugosa
TAAAAAAAAAAAAAAAAAAAAAAAAAAAAGTAGAACATGCTGCATTTTTTCTGCACTGAACTGTACTGGAACATGGTAAAACGCAACGGAACGCACCTAAATGCACTGGAAATCACATGTCCTTATTTTAAGAAAAAGGGGGGAAAAACTGCACTGGACTGCATCAAAAACGCACATTCAGAAAAGCATCCGGAACGCATCCAGACTGCGTTTCTATGGTGTAAACTGGCTCTAAATGTTATCGCAAAAGTAATGCGCAAAGCATTAAAAAAAAAAAAAAATAAAAAAAATAAACCACATTACTTTTCATGTTTTTCTTGCTTTATGACTGCTATTAGCTTGGTTGCAGTACCACCAAGTCCTTTGAAAGTGTGTGTTCAGACTTTCATGCTGATGCTTTGGTTTCAATGCTTTCCGTATCCTGTAGATATATGCAATACTGACAGTTTCGTGAGACTGATTTACAACATACTTGTTCCAGGTCATCAACTCAAACTTTTAAGCCAGACACAGCCAATAAAGTACTATTTTTTTAAAAAGGTACTTGCAATGTAAACTGTATCCAGAGCACACTGAGGAAAACATGTATGAAATATAATCCAGAAAGCAAGGTGCCCAGCACCATGGAACTCCGGAAACTAGTGTAAAGAATACATTTTCAGGCAAGCAGTTAGGCCTGTTTTACGTAGCGATGTCCCAACACATGTCACTAGTTGTGATGCAAAAAGACAGTTTAGAGTGCCAGCCAAGTTTAATAGGTTCAGTTGATTTTTATTCTCCAAAGTGAGAATCACTGAAGTAGCTAATGTGTTTTGGGGCAGAATATTGGGGTGCACTCACACTGGCAGTTTTAACCATGTCCAAGCGTGTTTAACCCCTTTGGTCCAATTCATTTATGTAGTACTCCGAAATGTGCCTGGTTACATGTATTGTGCTTGGAACCTCTTGGAAGCCTTGCTCCAGGGCACAGTTCACTTGTGGTCTGGCACAGTTTGCTGCAATATGAGCCTAGATCCATAGATCACCAAGCATAAAAGCAGGAGTTTCTGTGGTCTAGTTGACCGAGGTGATTATATAAATAGTGTCCCAGAACACTTGTTTATAGCCCAGTGTAAGTGCAAACCAATGGGGGGGATTGGGGCAATCAAACTTCGGCACAGTTCAGGTCAATGGTGCCCAGTGTAAGTGCACCCCAAGGCTGGATTCACACCAGTCCGGTGCGAATTCCAGCCTGTCTGCTGCGCAGAAGTGGCGGAGCCGCCGTTCGTCGGCTCCTGTCCATTCTCACAGAGCAGCAGCTGCGGGGGGAGGGAGGGGGGGGGCCGCGAGCAGGGGAAAATATCCCCGTTCAGTGCGGAGTGCATCTCTGTGTTAGATGCGCTCCCATTGAACACAACGGGCTGGGAATTCGCACCGCATTGCACAGAAAACGCACACCTTTTTTGTGCAATGCGGAGTGCGAATGCACCGGACATATGTGAACCGGACACATTGAAAACAATGCGTTTTCAAGTGTCCTGCGAATTGGATGCGGTTTAAGCCGCATCCAATTCGCATAGGTGTGAACCCAGCCTAAGGCCTGATTCACATCTATGCATTTTTTTGTGCTTTTTGCATTTTGCACTACAGTCCAATTAAAATGGTTTCCTACGGAACATGTTCTGTAGTGCAAATCTGGAAAATGCAAAAAACACTAAAAATGCATAGGTGTGAATCAGACCTAAGGGCTCATTCAGGTAGACACAGACCCATCCTCGGTGTTGAACCTTGGAGTTGTGCACAGGCAACTCATAGAACTGGATTCAGATACAGCAGCTGCACGGACACAGTCAAATATCAAAATCTAACATGTGGGTAGAAGCTGGTGCATGGATCTGAACGCTCAGGGGTTGATTTACTAAAACGGGAAAGTGAAAAATCAGGTGCAGCTCTGCATGGAAACCAATCAGCTTCCAGTATTTTATTGGGTCAACGCTTAATTGAACAAGCTGAAGTTAGAAGCAGACTGGTTACCATGCATAGCTGCACCAGATTTTGCACTCTCCAGTTTTAGTAAATCAACCTCACAGTGTCTAATTTTGACATGCGACTGTGTCCGTGCAGCCTCTGCATGCAAATCTATGGGCAGCCTGCATGCAGCTTTGATGTGGATTCACACAGCGAGGAGGGGGTCTCAGCGCCTGTCTGAATGACCCCTAACACACCGGACCAGGATATAATGTCTAAATAGAAAGTAATAATGTGCAGGAAGGCTTGTTCAGTGCACAAATTAGAAAACAAGGTGCAGCATTTATACATTTGAAAGCTGTGTCCAAAATGTATTTTGATAAACTGAGCAATCTCACTTACAATGTGATTACGACACTGATTTTACTTTTTAAAAATATAACTTAAGAGTTTTTTTTGGTCATTTGAAAAAAGCTGCTCTCTGCAATACTGCTGAAGACTTTCAAGCCACAAAACAAATCAGTAGAAGGTGGAAAGAAGAGGAACACTTATGGATGAATACAGGACTGTTGTAGGATAAAAAAATAAAAAAGGTGATATGAAATAACACCTTAGAAACCTTCTTCTTGCTGCAGGGCTCAGTAACATGTCATTAGTGTTCAGGTGCCTTCCGGAGGGAATTGTTCTAACATAAGCAAATAGATTTTTGTACCACAAATGTGCCATGAGAATCATTGTCAATATCTGCCCCATACATACACAATACATTAGGAAATACAAATTATATATAACCCAACATACAAAGTACTATACACAAATGAGGCATTCGTTTATAGACGAGATCAGATTACTATGAAAATATTTTTTTTTTTTAAATGCAAAGGCTACAGAAAATCTGAAATGCCACCAATTTACACTCTACATTTTCTGTATAGGGGAGTAACAAGCCAGAAAAACAAAACCGAGAATACAACACTCCCAAGCTGAGTTGAATACAAAAGGCATTAAGCATCAATCACTAAAAAAAAAAAAACACAAAACAAAAAAAAACAAAAAACAAAAAAAAAAAAACCAAACATATAACAGCATATAACACACCATGAACACCATCAATACCCTGTAAGCCCCCTACCCCCCTTAGCTATACCTATGCAATTCCCTGCCCAATATTCACTGCCAGATAGCACCACTCTCAAAAGAGGAAGTGGGGGATGCAGCTTCACAAGGAAGCTGAGCCTACCCTCCCCAAAAAATGCCCCCCGTATACAGGCCCTAAACCACCCGACCAGGGGCCAGATGCAATGTCTGACTCCCGCTAAGTGTAGTACCCCACCTTAGAGCCACAATGGGCAAACGAGGTACCTCCCCAAACCAAGAATGCATCTACCCGAATCAACATCTCAGAGGAGGTCTTTAGGTTTGCCTTCATATGTACAGATAAATATGGCACTTAGCTGGTGGTTCTGATCCCTGCCAAATTCCTCTGAATAATTGGTCTGATGCATTTAACTGAGGCCAAACAACTCAGGACATGGAAGGGTGGTCAGCCTAAAGAAGCTTTGCAGTACAGTGGCCTGAACACTATGTACGTTTGGGGCTGTAGCTGCCTATCATTTGTATTGTCACACTCTACAGGAGCACAGTTAAACCAGGGGTGGAATGCTGTTCCAACAGTAAAGGTGTTGTGAACATAGCCCAATTCAGTATTAAGGAGGGTAACAATTATGGAAAGAGATGCCATCACTTTGCTCTGAATGGGCAAAGTGACAGTATTGCCTGATAGCCCTACTCCCCCCCAACAATGTATATTCACTGATCAGCACTACTTTGCCATTCTGCCAGAGCCCTCTCTGTTGCTTTAAAATGGTTGTAAAACCTTAGACATGAAATGTGAACAAAGCATATTCCTCTATAGTGTGTACTTGTTTCAATTAAAGGAGTTGTAAAGGCAAAACTTTTTATTTATCTTAATGCATTCTATGCATCTAATGCCACCCCAGCACTCCCTAATTACTTATCTGAGCCCTATCTCTCTCCAGCAATGTCCACAAATATCTAGGCCATCCGGGACACTCCTCCTGATTGGCTGAGAAACAGCAGTGATGGCATTGGCTCCTGCGGCTGTCAAAGACAGTCAGCCAATCAAGGGAGAAAGGGGGCTGGCCCCATGTCTGAATGGATACACGGAGCTGTGACTCGGCTCTGGTGCCCCTATTGGAAGCTGCTGGCTGTGGGGGCACTCGATAGGAGGGGAGGGGCCAGGAGCAGCAAAGAGACCCAAGAAGAGGAGGATCCAGGCTGCTCTGTGCAAAACCAACTGCAAAGAGGAGGGAAGTATAACATGTTTATTTCAAAACAGACTTTACAATCACCTTAAGTGCACTAAGTGCAGATTGACAGCCTTGGCTCTGTTCCTGTGTGGAAGGGGGGGGGGGTAGTGTCTGTTCCTTCCAATCAGCTCTCAGAGCTCTCCACACTGAGCTCAGAAGTAATTTCAGCTCTCCGCCCCCTTTTTTTTTTTTTTAACTCTCAGACAAGCTTCATAAATTCAACACTTTGAATGCATGTAGAGAGAGAGAGATACAACAGATATAGGAGGAGGTTTCATCTCTGTGTATCACCCGAGGTCAGTCACTTCACTGGGTATATGTGAGGGTTTACAACCACTTTAACGAAGTAGGAATTTTGGATATGGGGGAGCAAGGGATCTCCCTTAAAAGGATTCTCCTTGGTGGTAAATGTCCAGGCCTTTACACTGTCACATGCCCATTCAGGGCATTCCTTTAAGGAAACCTGTCACTGGAGAAATGTGAAGGTTGTCCCTCCTAACTTCTTTGAGTACTAGTTGTCTGTTATTGTGATCCCTTGCCTGGATGAAGAAGTGTTCAGACAGAGGCTTTTGACTTGTCTGATCTGCATACTTGTCCCAGTGAGGAACTCACAATATCGAAGCTAGTGACTCAGCGTAAAAGGCCATGACAGAGTATTTTAGTAGAAAAAACAGAAATGGCAGCCCTTTTGTTTTTCCCCACAACAGTTTCTCCTTCATTACATTTTTGGTTGTTGTTCAGTCTCAACAAAACGATTTGAAAAAGAAAAGAAAGTAGCAAGGGTGCAGAGATTAGAAAGAGAACAGCAAATTTACAAAACATAGCATCACATAGTAACGCTATTTTGTAAATCTATTTCCTGCGATCTTTCTAATCCCTGAGCCATTGCTACTTGGATTAGGGATATCTCATGGACTAATTTCCACATTTATTGAGCTCCAGATGGACCAAACGTGCTTATATTGTACGTAAGAATTTTTTGGCTGTTCACCAAAACTATTTGCCTTGGTGAAAGGACAATGGTGGGCTGGATAGAAGGGTATTGTTGTGTAGATTAACTTGATCTAAAAAGGTGTACTCATCATTCCCTACACAAAACAAAAGCACAGGATTATATAGCTGCACAGATATAACACTTGTTACATGGACTCCAAATATCTGAAAAATTCCAAAATTCAGAAGAGGATAATTGCTGCCAGTAAAGTAAAAAAACACTACATGCAATAAAATCATCATGTATTTTTTTCTAGATACAGTAATTGTGCAGAGCATGGCAATATAGCTTTAAAAATAAACAACCAAGGAGACTGATAATATTAATATATATATATTTTTTCTTCCTGGAAAAATTAGAATACAAAGCAGTCTGAATTACAGATGTAATAAAATACCACTGATTATTTTATGATTTATCAGGGCTGGCAGTAACTGAGTAAACAGATGGCACAGTAATTACTATATCAAATTCTACGCTTAACAGACTAAATGAAACTTCCAGGCCGCACTCTGGTTCTCTGAACATACACTGGTGGAATCCTTGCCCATTACTTCTTCAAGATCTTAGAGCTGCCAATGTTCAGAGCAATTCTTGACCACCCATCCAAAACATGCCCTCATCCCCTCAAGTGATTTTTTTTTTGTTTTCCCTTCTATGTTTTGCGCAGTAAGGGTTTCATTTTTGCTTTCTTTATTCATGCATTTTCATACACTACAAAACTTTTTAGAATATATCTTTTTTTTTTAACTGTGGGTTGTGAAGTTTAAACATAAACAATGTGATTCTTGCATGCATTATATTTTAGACTATTTTGCTTCAAGTATCAGAGTGTTCGGTAGAGGGCAATCATTGTTCTTTATAGCATTATTTGGTTGTATGTATGTATGTATGTATGTATGTATGTATGTATGTATGTATGTATGTATGTTTTTGTTTTTTTGGTTGAACTGGATGGACTTGTGTCTTTTTTCAACCTAACTATGTATAGCTGATTTTTTTATTTTAATGCTACATGCACAGAGATTATACATAAATAATGTCTTGAAACTCACCTGAATGAGACATTTCAATGACCTCATTGTCATCTCCATTGTTGTTGTATATGACCACGGCTCTGGCTCCCACCATAGAAGCAGCATTGATTTTATCAGTGAAGGTGCAGCCCCCTCCTCGCTGTATAAGTGCAATCCAAGGTCCATTCCAGTTCTCTGGAATACTGAAATTCACATTGGGGGTACACGCATAATAATTAGAATTCCTATGACTCTTCGGTAGAGCCACCAGTCCATAAGCTCTGTCCACTGGTGAGTCATGGCCATAGACCCCAATCTCTCCCTCTTCAAACAGTGTCCTGTTGTCCAACACATAGGAGAGATTTACATTGGCTGTCCACAGAATGTCAGCTTTGGAGCTCTGTACACCCAGAAAATACAGCAGCAAGGAAACTATGGTTCCCCCTGATTGAAGCCTCATTTTTTCCCTTACAAGGCAAACCGTTCTAGCAAGGAAGCAACTCTACCCAATCTGTACTAGAAAGTATGCCTGGGATACAGAAACCAGATCTGTTTTCTTCACTCTGTCCAGTGATTCTAAAGTGAACTCCTCCCTGCATTACCTGCACTGCAGGTGCTCTACACATCCTCCCCAGGGGCGGGGATCTCACTTAACCCTTTCCTGCTTCTTCACATTATTCTATGGTTTATTCAACAGGCACTACCAGTTGTGGGAAAGCATGGGATATTGTAATGGGATTGTATTACGTATAATTTATAGCATAGTTCAGAGCTCTTTGAAAAGCTCTCTGGAAAAGCACCAGCATTGAATAAACCTTTCTAACTTTACATTAAAGTTGAGCTAGCATTTCTAGCCTGTAGCAAAATACTGTGTTGCACAATACAGTGCTCTATTCTATATATATATGCATATATTTTTGCCACCATTTGGCGTAGATATAAAGTTAGACTGATGTGTAATTATGGAAATACATCAGTGTCTATGTTACCCTGGTTTAAGTCACAGAGTGTTCTTTCTCTCTCCTCCATATGCTCAGTTGTACATGTTTGCCCGATGGGAATCTACATATTTGTACAATAACCTTTTAATATGGTGTCAGGAGATACAATTGGGATAGTTTCCCCTTAGCTTGTAAACACCTGCCTGAAATGTATCACATTTAGCAGGGACTGACTGTAAAGCCTCGTACACATGGTTCGATTGTCGTACGACTGCGCTTCTGATTTTTGTGAAGATCGCGTGTCCATGATATTGTAAAGCATACTGACTATCCAAAAATTTTTGTTCGACCTGAAATCAATGTCCGAAGTGGAGTAATGTTTTGAATATTTTTTGCATCTAGCATGCGTAGTCTCGGTCAGAGGATTTTTTTCGTACGAAAACAGTACTAACGAAATGAAACTCGGACATTCCGTTGTCGTACGAAAACATTTTTCTAGCCTGCATATCCAGCTTTTGTCTGATGAAAAATCAAAATCCGCTGTCGTAAGGAGCACACTAACGGTAATAATTTCGGACGTCAGGCCGCCGAAGGCAATTCATGTCCGAATTTTGCATCCTGTGTATGGACCTTTAGGGTTTCAAACACACTGACAAAACATTTTTCAAAATTCAAGCTTTTTTAAAGCCTTAAGCCTCGTACTCACGGTTCGATTTTCGTACGGCCACACTTCTGATTTTGTCCAAAAGCGGCTGGCAGTGATTTTGTACAGTGTACTGATGATATGAAATTTGTCGTTCAACAAAGGCGAACATAGGATGTAGTACGAGCATATAAAGAGGAAGTTCATTTTTGGTGCATCACCCTTTGGGCCGCTTCTGCTAATTTCACCATTTCAATATTAACCACTTGCCGACCGCCAATCGGCAATTGACGGCGGCAAAGTGGCTCGTTCCCGCAAATCGCCGTCATACGACGGCGGCTGCGGGAACGTGTATAGTGAGCGCGCGCGCGCCGCCGGAGGCGCGCCCGCGCGCTCACTGTGTCCAGGGGGGGCCAGGGAGCGGGTGCGGCGGCTTCGATTGCCGCCGGCCACCCGCGATGCCCCCCCCGGAGCAAATGAGCGGAGGTCCGTGTATGTAAACACGGACCTCCGCTCTGTGTGAGGGGGAAGGGCTGTGATCACAGCCTTCCTTTACGTGAAGGCTGTGAAAACTTCCCTTCCCCTGTTAGGGCATCCCCATACAGTTAGAACACGCCCAGGGAACATAGTTAACCCTTAGCGCGCCCCCTGCAGGTTAACCCCTTCACTGCCAATGGCATTTACACAGTAATCAGTGCATTTTTATAGCACTGATCGCTGTATAAATGCCAATGGTCCCAAAAAAGTGTCAAAATGGTCCGCCATGTCCGCTGAAATATCGCAGTACCGCAAAAAATCGCAGATCGCCGCCATTTTTAGTAAAAAATAAAAAAAACTTAAAAACCCCAAAAATGAATTCTCATCATCCGTAAACGCGACCACTTTTGCGCAAACCAATCAATAAACGCAGATTGCGATTTTTTTTATCCCAAATATGAGGAAGAATATAAATCGGCCAAAAACGGTGAAAAAAAATGTTTTTTTATATTTTTTTTTTGGATTTGTATTTTAGGAAAAAGTAATAAATTTGGGTTTTTTTTGCAAAATTGTCGCTCTTCTTTTGTTTATAGCGGCGATCAGAAATGACGCAGCGGTGATCAAATACCACCAAAAGAAAGCTCTATTTGTGGGAAAAAAAGGACGCAAATTTCGTTTGGTTACAACGTCGTACGACCGCGCAATTGTCAGTTAAAGTGACGCAGCGCCGAATCGCAAAAAGGGCTCCGGTCCTAAAGCTGGAAATCCTTCCGGGGCTGAAGTGGTTAAAAAAGCATTTAAAAGATGATAATGTGCACTGCATTTCGTAATTTCAATTGCCGCTTCACGAATGTTAATTGTGAATTACGAACGCCAGTTTACACGACCAAACACTTCCGGGTCGTTCCTGGGTTCCAAACATGCGTGTTTGTACTTTCGAATTTTGTGTGTCGGATTTCTGTACACACAATCTGAAAATCGGATGTGGCTGTTGAACCAAAATTCCTGTCTGATTTTCACATTGTTTGTATGGGCCAATAACAGCACCATTCATATCAAGCCTGAAAGTACTGAAGCTTGCTAAAAGTGTGCCTAATTGGCTTACCATGAAAGCCAGGCAACTGGCATTTTCAAAAGGAGAGGTGTGAAGGTCCTTTAAATTCTGTCTATAGCCTGTTGTGCCTGTGTGGTAGATTTACTGAATGCAAATATAGTAGACTGTGCACTGTGCAAGTGCATTTGCACTTTTTTTCTTAGTAAATGTCAATGTGGTAAAGATCATTTTAAGAAAAAAACATTTTTGCTTGCAGGATTGGATGATGGAAATCAGAAGAGCTTTACCATATTTACTAAGCTCTGGGGAAATTGAGTGCAACTACACTTGCAAAGTAAACAGTCTATTTGCCTTTAGTTGCCCGCCCCTCTTTTTTTTTTTTTTTTTTGCTATAACCTCTTCTACATTTCTAGGAACGTTTTTAGAGATATTGAAGACATGTGTGTTTGTATGCATGTGCACCCATTTAGATAAATAGTAAAACATTGTGCTCTCAGGTACTAATATTAGAGGAGAGGATCTTGCTAGTGATCAGCAATTCACCCCAAAGGTATTACTTAGGGTTGAGAACATGGCTCTGTGCAGGCCATTCAGATTCTTTTATAACAAGCTCATGAAACCATTGCTTTATGGACCTGGCTATATAATGTACATAGGGGCTCAGCCTTGCTGGAACAAAAAAAAAGGACCTTTCCAAAATTGTTGGCACAGAGCTAAGGAAGTACGATTGTATAAAACGTCTTTGTGCTGTGTAGCGCTAGCCCTGCAAGGGCCGTTGAGTAATGCTTGTCCTCTGGAACTGCCCTGATTTTGCAAACACCTCGATCCTTCTGACACTGTAGGTTCAGACTTGAATTTGGCAACGCTGTTCAATAACCTTGTCACACATAGTATCCAGCACACATTAAGGGCAATGAATATGGTGTTCAGCAAACACTGTTGTATTGAGTACTTCAAAGTAGTATGAGTTAATTATGGAAACACTTGGCTAACAGCAATAAACATTTGGACGATGTAAGAAACAAGCAAAGTATATTTAAGTAACAATGACTAGGCAGATTAAAACAGATAATAAGTAGAGTTGAGCAAACACCTGGACGTTCGGGTTCTGCGGGTTCGGCCGATCTTTCTGGAAATGTTCGGGTTCTGTACCGAACGTCATCCGAACTTTACCCCGGACCCCGAACCCCATTGAATTCAATTGGGACCCGAGCTTTTCGGCACAAAAATGACTGTAAAAAAGTCCTGGAAAGTGCTAGAGGGCTGCAAAAGGAAGAAAAATGGGAGATATGATGTTGTTAGATCTGCAATCTGTCCCTTAAGATCTTTCTGTAATGCAGGATGAGAGATCGTTCTGTAATGCAGGATGAGAGATCGTTCTGTAATCAGATCTTTCTGTAATGCAGGATGAGAGATCGTTCTGTAATCAGATCTTTCTGTAATGCAGGATGAGATGGTATAGATCTACAATCTGTCCCTCAAAGCAGTAGTAGTAATCTCCACCTAGTTATTATCACTGCAATCTGTCCCTCTCAATCTGTCCCTCACAGCGCCAGCAGCATCCTCTCCCTACACTAACCTAAGAGCATGTGACATGCAGCACTATGACTCCAGCCTCATATAGAGTCTGGGTCACATGATGCACTGGCCAATCACAGCCATGCCATTAGTAGGCATGGCTGTGATGACTTCTAGGGAAAACCAGTGAAACGCTTGTTGATTGGCTGCCCTGCAGCTATTCAACATGCGTGATAAAATACCAGAACCCGAACCCGGATTTTTTTCAAACGTTCGGGTCCGGGTCCAGAGCACGGACACCTGAAAGTTCGGTACGGACCCGAACGTTACAGTCCGGGTTCGCTCAACTCTAATAATAAGGAATCACTTGGTAAAACGGTATGAATTGTATTGATGCTTTCTAATGGTACAGCACTAGCTGTGGAAGGAGGCCTGCCAGTCTGCCACCAATTCAGTCAGACTCCCCACAGCCTTTGGTGTGGTATTACTGAGGAATGTTGAGTGTTTTCTATAGGTGGAGGAAAGGTACCCCTAGGTGGGTGATAGGTATTTGGCTAGCAAAGAGGCAGTTCGTGCTGAAAGCTGTATCTTCTGCCCACAATTGGTTGGGACCTTTTAACACCTGCAGCATAGTTGCTGATAACTGAGTCAAGTCTGCATGCAGTGATGGCAAGGTAACAAGGATCCTAAACTGAGAAGGGGAAAGTGAAAGGTGTCTGCTAGCAGTGTCCATGTATAAAAGAAAGAGAGTAAAGGCTTGGCAAACTGCCCTCTCAACAATCCCAATTGAAGTTAAGAGGTCCAGTGCAAGAATACGGAATGAGCAGGTTTTAGATTGGTGAATGCAGCGGCTGTGGTAATGTTGGCAGGAAGTCCCAGGTGGAGATCGATGCAGAGGTCTCTATGTCCCTGCCACTGAGAACAACAGTGTCACTGGGTATCAGGCAATGGGATGCACAATGGCACCGAACCTCTGACGCTGGAGCTGCTGGTGTGAGACTGTATCTTCAATATGGTTGCAGTCTGACAAAGGCTCCTGTCTGACCTCAAAGATGTCCCTGGGCCAAGAGAACAAGCCTGCCAGTAACAGTCAAATTTATAGACTCTCCTAGGATCCCCTGTGGCTCCAAAGCAGTGGGATTGGTAGTCCAAAACCACCTTGAAGGTGTTTGCTGCAAATCAGGCAAGGCAATCTCCCTCTACAGCAGGGTTTCTCAACTAGGGTTCCTCAAGAGGTTACTAGGGGTTACTTGAGCAATGAGCAATTTCTGCCTCTCAGATAAGTTCCCACTGACACCATTAATCTTTATACTAGGGTTGTCCCAATACCGATGCTAGTATTGGTGTCGGTACAGATACCGAGCATTTGCGTGAGTACCTGTACTCGCGCAAATGCTCCCGATTCCTGTTCTGATACCTGGACACTCTGGGATGACCGTAGGAGGGGGCTTAGTAGCACAGAGGAGGACACAGAGGGGAGGATACAGGGACACTCAGGGATGATCGGTGCGGTGGTGGGGGAAATTACAATCACCGATCTCCCCTCCGCGGCAATCAGTTGCTTTATTGAAAGCCGCACATGGAGAGTGTCCCTGTATCCTCCTCTGTGTCCTCCTCTGTGCAACTCTGGGCCCCCCCTCCTCCTCCGGTCCCCCGTGTCCAACTCCGTGCTCTCCTCCAGTCTCCTCCTCCTCCAGCCCCGATCTGTCCTCCTCCGGTCCCGATCTGTCCTCCTCCGGTCCCAATCTGTCCTCCTCCGCCCCCCCCCCTCCGGTCCCAATCTGTCCTCCTCCGATCCCTCCTGTCCTCCTCCGGTTCTCCCTTTGTCCTGGGATTGTTCAGGATGGAGAGCGGAGGAATGAGCCGGTAAATTTGTCATTTACCGGCTCCTTCCTTTTCTGAATGGATAGAGTCAGTGACTCTGTTCATTCATAACTGAGCATTGTAAACTGTGTTTACGATGTCTCAGTATATAAATGGGGATGAGACGCTGTCTCCTCATCATTCATCTTCAGTGCAGCTGAGGCTGCTGATGAAGGGACTGGGTTATCTCTATCCTCAGACCCTTTCTCCCTGTCTCAAAGGGGAGATGTTGGGGGGTCTGTTTAGACTCCTGACATCTCACCAAAGCCCTCCAGCAGGGTTGATTAAAAAAAAAATTGTAAGAAAAAATAAAGAACTTTAAAGTAAAATTGTAAACATAATTAAAAATAAAATAAAAAAACAATGGCATTGTCCACCCCCCCCCCCCCCAAAAAAAATAAAGCATTGTAAAAAATATATAAAAGTGTGAAAAATAATAAAAAAAATGAATTGCAAAAAATAAAATTGTGAAAAAAAATTAAATTAAATATTACTGACAGTCCACGCCTCATCAACGCCACCTATTAATGCGGCATATTAGTGCCACTGTCACATGACATTAAAAAAAAGTATCGGTATCGGCGAGTACTTGAAAAAAAGTATCAGGACTTGTACTCGGTCTTAAAAAAGTGGTATTGGGACAACCCTACGTTTTACTATCTGTAAAGGGGTAATTCTTCCCAATGACCACAAGTGTTACAATATTCTTCCCTCTAACCAACACACCAACGTATCATAAGTTGTACTGTAGATATACTCATTTTTAGCAGGAGTTCCATGAGACTGGAAAGTTATTTTAAGGTTTCCTCTTTGTTTGCTGCTCTAGAGTTTGCTAGAAAGGGAATAACGTGCATGCCTGGGCATTCACGGAGAAACTATTAGTCTCTTGTGTATTTTAAACATGTCCTTTCCTTCCCCTTATTTAGTAGCCCCTGGCTACAACTGTATGTTGTAGAATTAAAAGGGCCTTTCACTGGAAACACCTGAACTCAGTCATTTGTTGGAGACATCTACTTGCATTAGACCATATAGTGTAAGAGACACATTGTCTGTTCACCGACAACAATTAGATCCTCTTAAGTGTAAAGCAGTCCATACATGATTTATTTTTTCTTATTTTTTTTTCATCCAGTCAGAATCAATCCAGCTGAGCTATTGTATTCTGCTGGCAGGGATCCTTTCCTACTGGCAGAATACAGTGATCAGTGTTGCCTACTACAGCGATGGCACTGATCTTTTGGGAAAACCTGACAATATACCTCCCAATTTTTAGGCTCCATGCACACTGGACGCTACCTGGGCTCTTCAGCGTCGGGCAGGAGACGCTGCTTACAAAACGTTCTATTTGCAGTGTTTTCTTTTTCGGCGTCAGCGTTTTCTGGCGTGTTTTTTTTCTTCATTGACGTCCATTGACTGCAAAAAACGCCAGACGCTGATAAACCGGCGTTTACCGGCATCTGTCGTTTATTGTGGTCAGTGGAACGACTTTTGAACGCCAATTCAGGGCGTTCAGATAACAGCCCAAAAACGCCACTGCTGATAAAAGACAATAAAGGACCATGTGTGCATGGACACATAGGATAAAATAAAGGGGCGTTTTTGGGCTGTTAAAAAAAACGCCAAAACGACCAAAAACTGTCGTTTTTGAGATACAGTGTGCATGGAGCCTTAGAGATGGGAACAAGGGACACCTATTGGCAAAAGTATGTAGGCAAAGGACACACACTTCACCACGCCCCTTAAAGGAAAGTTATACAAAAGAAAGAAAAATTTTGTTAAATCCACAAGTGCTTTTTTAACCATTACCAGGGGCGGAATTATGGGGGTCGCAGGGGTCGCGCTGGCGACTGGGCCCTTCAGTTCTTTGGGTCCGGGGGGCCCGCCCGCCCGTCCGCTATTACTGTGAGCAGACAGACTGACTGACTGCAGTTCACGGCACGCTGTGGGAGGAGGGGGGGAACCTTTCCCTGTTGGCTGCTGCCCGCTGACGCTGAGGGGAGGCAGAGAGTCAGCTGACACAGCCACCCACACCAATGAGCGAAGGGGGAGGAGGAAGAGCTCTCCCCTGTGCGAGTCCCCGACTACGAGGTAAAGGAAATGACGTGATGTGGATCGAGGAAGCCGCAGTGCCAGTGGCAATGTAATGTAAGTGAGAAAACGGCTTTGCTTCCAATTGATTTGATCTCAACCCCCAGCCTCTAGCAGTGCACCTCTGTTCTGCTGCCTCTTACTGTACCCACCCCACTACCACCGCAGATTTCATCCCTACCTACCCCACCATCAGCCCGCACATGAGGGGCCCCTAGGCTATTGCGAGGGGCCCGCCCGCCTGTCTGCTGGTGTGAGGGGCCCCTCAGTTATTCTGAGCCTGCCCATCTGGTGTGAGGGGCCCCTCAGTTATTCTGAGCCTGCCCATCTGCTGGTTTAAAGGGCCCCTCAGCTATTGTGAGCCTGCCCATCTGCTGGTGTGAGGGGCCCCTCAGTTATTGTGAGCCTGCCCATCTGCTGGTGTGAGGGGCCCCTCTGTTATTGTGAGCCTGCCCCTCTGTCTGCTGGTGTGAGGGGCCCCTCAGCTATTGTGAGGGGCCCTTCTATTATTGTGAGGAGCCCGCCCACCTGTCTGCTGGTGTTAGGGGCCCCTCAGCTATTGTGAGGGGCCCTTCCACTATTGTGAGGGACCCTCCCTCCCCTGTGATGCTGTAAGGGGTCCCTCCACTATTGCGAGGGGCCTGTCTGCCCCTGTGCGGCTGTGAGGGGTCCCTACGCTAAGTTGGAATCAGAAACAGAAATGTTTCACTCTTTTATACAGTGACAAAAAAAAAACAAAGTATCAAAATCATGCTTTTGCGGGGGGGCCCTTCATGCACCGGGGCCCCGAAGGTTCTAGTTACGCCTCTGACCATTACTATTCCTTTCCATTGCCTTGTGACATTTACAAATGCAGCAACCAGCTGTACCAATGAATCCATGGATAGCCAAATTTAGGTAATAGTTAATGTGGTGGTTGGTGAAAAGACCTAAGGTGTGGACAGACAAACAGAGTGTGCCCCTAGTCTGGAGAGAGAACTGACACTGTTAAAGATGTGAATGCAGAGGGGAGGGAGGGAAACGGATATGGGTTTGAGTAAACAGGAACAGGGATAAATCAGGTGAGTGAAAAGGATGAGGAATTGTAGTAAAGTTGGAAAAATGAAAGGAGGTTCTGCAAAGTAAAAGAACTCTTAGAAATACACTATATAAATATTTTGTTTTGCTGTGACATATGATTATCCATAGTATTCTCTCGTATATGTTAGCATTTTTACGATAAAATATGATTCATGTACACAATTAATATTACTGTATTTAAAAATAGTATTTGTAAGTTAAATGTAAAATACTCCATATTAGTACTTATACTTTTACTTACTTCTTGTAGCCAGCAGGTAGTGCTCCTGAGGCAGTTCTCTGCCATGCTATGATTAGTCGGACCATACAATATATATTTTTTTTGGATAGAGTGGTGATGGATTAAAATACCTGTTGGGTTTTTATTGCTACCTCTGCCTCATATTAGGGAGATTCACCCTCTCTATTTGTCCTGTTTACCGTTATCATCAAAAGTGAAAATAAAAGAAAATTCTAAATTTTGGGCATCTCCAGAACAGTGATGGAAATATTCCAATCGGGATATTAGTTCTGGTGACTTGGGGGGGGGGGGGGGGG
>BLSH010466543.1:1158612-1176749 GCA_018402905.1 Glandirana rugosa
CCCACTCTGCCAATCCCTTCACTGGCTTCCCCTACCCCAGCGTATAAAATTCAAAATACTAACCACAACATACAAGGCCATCCACCACACTGCCCCCAGCTACATCGCCAATCTCATCCACAGATATCACCTGAATCGTCCTCTACGCTCCTCCCAAGACCTCCTTCTCTCTAGCTCCCTTGTTACTTCCTCCCATGCTCGCCTACAGGACTTCTCCAGAGCCTCTCCCATCCTCTGGAACTCCCTGCCCCAGAATGTCAGGTCAGCCCCCACCCTGTCCGCCTTTAGGCGATCCTTGAAAACTCACTTATTCAGGGAAGCCTACCCCACCTCCACCTAAGACCCGTGCCTGAGCCAGCTCTACCAGTTCATCCCCTGCAGCCATTACCTTTTGTATCACCTCCCCCTCCCTTTAGATTGTAAGCTCTACGAGTAGGGCCCTCCTTTTCCTTCTGTATTGAACTGTATTGTAATTGTACTGTGTCCCTTCTTTATTGTAAAGCGCTGCGCAAACTGTTGGCGCTATATAAATCCTGAATAATAATAATATTTAAAGCCTATGCACTACCTGATTTATCAATCTAGACCGTGCCCGTTTCTCCACAGAAATTCAAACAATTGCTGCCCGGTTACAAAAATTGTGCATAGATGGAGTATCTGGCCCTGCATGGCCAGTCATATGACACTGGAAAATATCTTGCGGGCAAAAATTGTCAGGCCATATTTTGCCACACTGTACGCTCAGTTCACAAAGCTTTAACACAAGGATAATCATATTGATGTTAGTCATGTGTCTATAATTTCCAAATCTTCTTGACTGAAAATAACTTTCACTTTTTTAAAAAATAATGATCCTTATTGTGGTGTTCCAGCTTTGCAAATTGATACTCCATGTTGCAGGTGAAAGGTTAGTGCTGTGTAGTTTTAAAGGGTCAGGTCACCCAAAACGGAAATTTTCGTTTTTGGCAGATGCTGGAGAGTGAGTATGTAAACCCAACATTTCATATTCCTGATATGTGCCTGCTGTACCGTGTACTTTTATGAAAAATGATCCTATTCTCTTTGTATTGCTTTCTTTGTGAGAAATCCCAGGTGCAGGGCCGGTGCAAGGATTTTTGTCTACTTACACAAACGTGGGCCCCTACAGGCCATCAGTTTAGAGTTACGCAGGAGCATAGGTGCTATAATTATTTCTCTCCCTCTGGTGTGAACGCTCAATACTGTATAACATGTGTAGGACGTTTGCCATTTTCATATGTAGGTGACCAAATGAATGCATTTTATGTACTGTAGGTGTGGGTGTGTGGGGGCTCTAAAATGTTTAAAAATGTTTAAAATTTCTTCTCCTTATAAACATTTTTGGTTTAATTTTTATTTCTTTTTACATAACTTTTATTGCTATCACATAGGGGACCGATAGCCCCTATGTGATAGCATATAGGTGACAGGTTGTCTTTATGGAGACACCTGGGGTCTAATAGACCCCGGATGTCTCCTCTCTGACCCACTGCAGCTGATGGAACACAGACCGTGTTCCATCAGTTGCTTACACCAGCACTGATGCCAGAGAATGATAGCTCCATGGTGCAGGAAGTGATGTCATACAGGTCACTTCCTCACCTGTGTACAGTAGGGAGGCTGAGCAGACAGAGGTCTACTGAGTTCCCGGCACCCCTCCCAGTGGCAATTGGCCATGACAGCACCAGGCCCGCAGGTGGGACAGCGGAGCCTGGTAAACATGGCGGGGGGTTGCCCGGGGGGGGGGAGTTGCACACTGCGGCAGTGGTAGCGCCACTTATATCACTTCCACATGACATTTACTAAAGTACACACACTATGCTATAGCAGCTGGGAGTGTAAAAAAACACATCTGCAGCCCTGTAAAAATCTGAATACCCAGCAAGTGGCTGGGGATTCGTATTTTACTGCCCCCCCCCCCCCCATCCTGGTGCCCTAAGGCGGCTGCCTAAGCTCTCTTATGTTAGTGCCGGCCCTGCCCTGGTGTTTCCGTCAGTCCCTCGCTTTATTATTAATACCTCACCAACAGGAGAGCTACTCTAGCTGTGCCATCCTTTCGATGGGAAGATCAGTGTACTTTGGCTTCTCCTCCCACAGCTCTTATGTAGCTTAGAACAAGGGGAATATTCCCTTTTGAAAAGGGAATAAAAGGTATTTATACATTTTTTATATATGTACACAAATGTTTTGCCTTTCATTACCATTCTAAACTGAATAGCTTGTAAGATGATTGTTTACAATCACTTTAAAGGACAATTGATGCAGAGATCTGCTGCCTTCTACTGTCTATAATTGTAAGTTTCTGTGCTTCTTACTGTCTTAGAGGTATTTATGTACATCACTTCCTATCCCTGCTAGCTGAGTCAGTAACCCCAGATTGGAGGAATTTAATATCTTTATAAAGGAGAGTTTCCAGGAAGTAGACTGAGAGAGAACTGAGCCACATGTCCTGTCCATGGAGTTGCTTCTGTTGTATTTTCGCCCAGACCAGAAGAGACTATAATAAACCAGTAGAGAGGGACTAAAGTGTAGAGCAGATGCTGAGTTACAGTGCTACATCACAGTTCCTGCCAGTGACAGTTGGAAGATACCCTCATAACCGCCAAACTTGTCTTCAGGTCTTTGACACAAAGACAGATGCTGCAACATCCTCAGGGGCCCCAGCAACTGGACTTTGCTGCAACATTCTTCTAGAGGTATCTGTATTAATAACTATATATACCTAGGTATATGTGCACAATTCCACCAAGACTCTTATCTGGCCCTTTGCTTATAATACCTATTTATACATTGGATGTATGCACTGTTATTAATCTATTCTTATATAAAGCATGTATTATTTATATACTGGTTTGCATCTATATGATGATGGTTAATGTTATATGTTGTTTTTTTGGGACTTTGTGTGAAGCAGGTGACAGATAAACAGTAAAGTAGTATTTATAGTAATATTGGTAGCGTATTAATCTGGATTTGTAAGCATGGCACTTATCAATAAATATAGCTAAAAATGGCAATCTTATATATATACATAACAAAAATACATCATGTACATGCATGCATGACCTTAGAAGCAGCACATCCCAATGAACAATCCTAGAACCAGTATATGGTTAAAATGTTCCAAGTAATACAATTTGGCCATGTGGAAAGATTGTTATAACATGATATAAACGAGTAGTATAAGTGTATTATCTGCATGATAGCATCCCATAAAGATTGACACGTTTTGTGGTTACGACCACTCATCAGGAATGGATGCTTCAGTAGGTCTAGAAAAAAAACAAGAAAAATACCTTGGTCATTTTTGAGTTTAAAGGGAAAGGGGATAGCCAATTCCATTCAATTATATGGCGTTTAGAGTAAGACAGACTTGCGGTGTGAGACATAGGGGACTGCTGGACCAGTCTCTCCTGGGAGCTGAGGTGGCAAAACCAATGCAAGGGGTGGACACAACACAACAGAGTCCCCCAAAGGGGCAAAAGATTTCCATGACAGGTATTGGTGAAGTTGTCTTCAAACATGTCTGTAGCATTAAAGAGTTGAAAACTCTTATATAGTGAAATCTATTGGATATAAACCTTCACACTAGGAAGAATAGAGGAGAAGACCAGGGAAGTGTGAGAAAAGATATGAAGTGATCATATACTGAGTACAGAACCCAGACACCAGGCAGTGTAGTAAGTGCTACATAGAGTCATAGAATACCCAGAGGAAAAAATTGCAAATTAGACACAAGTGTTTATAAATATCATCATAGTAGGTGTCAAAGTGATTACCTTGGGCTTCATAGCCTGACCGACCCATTCCAAGTGTGGAGTGCACAGTGCTTGGGCAGCAAGTGAGAGAGTAGAGACATTGAGGGGAGCATGATGGTGAGGGGAGGCGCCTTCAAGTGGGCAGCGCCTGCTGTGTACGAGTGGCACCAAAATATACCCCCCACATGTTCAGCTAAGAGTGAAGAACACGCCCCTACCATGACGCCCATGGAGGATGTCACAGGTGCAGCGTGGTGCGTGGCGCTGATGCGCAGTGTACTGAATTGAGGGGTGGGGGGAGAAATTGAGACTCTAAATGAAGCTGTGTGTCAGGACCTGTGTCCTTGCTTGGGTCACCTGCTGGTGGCAGTATTGAGAAAACCAAGTGGTGTAGTGCTGGTGGCCACCAGCGGGTGTCTCCCAGGAGATTGAGCTCATTAAGCTGCATCTGATGGGTCTGCTGGGACTATATAAGCCCGCCTTGCTCCCTGTCCCATTGCTTCAGTGTTTTCCCTGCAAGCTGTGTCCCTGCCTGAACCTGACCTGACCTGACCTGACCTGACCTGACCTGACCTGACCTGCTCTGCTCTGATTCCTGATCTGCGATCCAGACCCAGAGACTTGATTCCTGAACCTGTTCCCTTGCTCTCTTCTGTTCCCGGTACCTGGCCCCCTGCTCCCCTTATCTGTTATCCCTGGTTGCTTATTGTATATGTGTGTGTTATCTTCATTTGGATTTAGTTAGTCAGATAGGTGTTTATTTTGGGGTTTGGTGTGTTCATCTGTTACTTGCTTATTTGTGTTTGCTGGTGTGTTCATCTGTTACTTGCTCATTTGTGTTTGCTGGTGTTTGGTGTTGGAAGTGTGTGTTATTTGTATAATAAATATATTGGTATTGTCACCTTACACCTGGTCCTGATTCCTTTAAGTGCAGCCAACTGATCTGATTATCCCTGCTGGATACCTGCATATGGTATCCTTGACACTGTGGCTGGGTAGGAGCACATGCTTCCATCCCTGTACTTGTTAAAGTAAAAAGCAAACGAGGAAGGATTTGAGACTTTAAATGACACACGAATGTGAGGAGAAAGTATTGGATGGATATAATAAAACAATTTATTAATAAGTAGAAAAAAAATGTTGTCATTACATAGTCAATATTCAAACAAGTTGGTAGAAATAAATTGCACATTGTAATATAAATTGGTGGGTACAAATATACAAGATATAAAATTTGCCCCCATCCTTGCCCCCATCCATCACATTAGTATAGGTACGTTATATTAGAACACAAAAGTAAATCTGCATGGTCCATGACCTTGAACTTCCTGTAAAAGGTATAACAGGTAGCCATGTTATAAAGGAGGCATGCCGAGTAGGCCGATTGGCGGCAGCTGGTGGCTCTATGCGTTTCATGACCCTTTGTCACTCATCAGGAGCAGGCTCGTCAATTGTCTAAGATAAGTTTAAAGTGGGTATTAACTGTTAGTGGGAGAAGTGGAGAGCGGGGGGAGGTATTGCTCCCCCAGATTCACCACTTCCCAAACATCAAACTTACTGCATCCGCAGACCGGCGGTACACAGAAGGGGCAGAGGGGACGTCCAGCAGCATCTTGGTTGGGAGGCATGGTGACAATTCCCACACCAGGCGGATTCCTGCACAGGCACGGGCATTCTCAGAGTGGTGTTTATCTAGTGAGGTGGATAAATGGTTGGGATTAGTGTAAGTGATAGGTAAAATGGGCTGGTGTATGAATTAAGGGGTAGTGTGTGGGCATATAACAGTGGGGAAATGAAAGGTGTATGTGAAGGAGTAGACAAGGTGAGTGGTAAAAGCAAGATAGACTGTAAGAGGATAAGAGGGAAGGAAGGAGGGAAGAAGGGGGGAAAGGAAGGGGGAGAGAGAGATGGTTTGAATGTGGAAAAACAAGGAAAGGGTGATGTATGCCGTGAACTAGTGAAATGGATGGTGAGTGAACATACCTGTAAGGTGTAACAGCAGGACTAAGTGCATGGTGCATGGCTAAACTGGGTGAATGCAGTCTGGAGATGCCTAGTGCCACACAAGACAGCTAAGCTCATGCATGCATGCATGTATGTTATGTATATATATGAGATTGCCATTTTACCTATATTTATTGATGTGTGCCATGCTTACAAATCCAGATTAATAAAATACTAATATTACTATAAATACTACTATACTGTTTATCTGTCACCTGCTTCACACAAAGTCCCCAAAAAAACCCTTTTTAAATTCATTGAACCAGAGATGGAGGCTTGTAATACACAGGCCTCATTTAACCACTTCAATACAGGGCATTTATACACCCTTCCTGCCCAGACCAATTTTCAGCTTTCAGCGCTCTCACACTTTGAATGACAATTACTCGTTCATGCAACACTGTACCCAAACAAAATTTTTATCATTTTTTTCACACAAATAGAGCTTTCTTTTGATGGTATTTAATCACCACTGGGATTTTTATTTTGTCATTGTTATTTCTCACACACAGCATATGCATACTTCCAATCACACCCCAAAATGCATTCTGCTACTCGCCCCGAGTACGGCGATATCACATGTGTGCGACTTTTTCACAGTCTGGCCACATAGAGAGGTACAACATGCAGGTAGCATTGTCAGGCGTTCTAGGAACATATATTACACATCTCATTTCTTAACGACCTATTACAATTTTGAAGGCCCTGGAGCACCAGGACAGTGGAATTACCCACAAAATGACCCCATTTTGGAAAGCAAACACCCCAACATATATTCTATGAGGCATTGTGAGTCTTTTGTATGGTTTATTTTTTACCACAAGCCTTTGGAAAATGTGGAAAGAAAATGAAAACATATTTTTTTTTTTACACAAAGTGGTCAATTTATAAGATATTTCTAACACATCGCATGTACATAGCAAAAATTACACCCCAAAATACATTCTGCTACTCGTCTGGTAGCAATACCACATGTGTGAGACTTTTACACAGCCCGGCCACATAGAAAGGTCCAACATTGAAGTAGTAACTTCAGGCGTTCTAGGAGCATAAATTACGCATCTAATTTTATTCCTACCTATCACAATTTTGAAGGTCCTGGAGCACCAGGACAGTGGAATTACCCCCAAAATGACCCCATTTTGGAAAGCAAACACCCCAACGTATATTCTATGAGGCATGGGCTGCAGATAGGTACTCGGGTACTCTGATTGGCTGCAAATAGGTACTCAGGTACTCTGATGGGCTGGAGACAAGTACTCGGATACTCTGATGGGCTGCAGATAGGTACTCGGGCACTCTGATGGGCTGCAGACAGGTGCTTGGGTAACCTGATGGGTTACAGATAGGTACTTGGGTATTCTGAAGGACTGCAGATAGGTACTAGGGTACTCTCATGGGCTGGTGGCAGGTACTTGGTTACTCTGATGGGCTGGTGACAGGTACTTGGTTACTCTGATGGGCTGGTGACAGGTACTTGGGTACTCAGATGGGCTGGTGACAGGTACTCGGGTACTCAGATAGGCTAGCGACAGGTACTCAGATGGGCTGGTGACAGGTACTTGGATACTCATATGGGCTGGTGACAGGTACTCAGATGGGCTGGTGACAGGTACTCGGGTACTCAGATGGTACTCTGTCTCATCAGATGTGGTTCACTGTGATCTGCTTAGGGACAGAAACTAAAGAATTAATACTCCCTATGTATATCCATGAACCCAGCGTTTTGCAGACACAAGTTTAGGGGCCTGTGCTTGCATCTGAGCATCAGGAGTAAATTAACACTCTGCTATAGAAATAGAATGTTCCTTTCACCTTTAACCAAACTATGCAATACCTACCGAACATTGCTGCCAAGCTTTTTCAGTATCTTAAAACTACTGTAGGCAAATAAAGAGAAAACTATAATTTCATTTGTCTTCAATTACTTATCTTTATTTAAATGGTCTAAATGGATGACTGAAATGAATACACAACATTTATTTTAAGTTCTAAGCTCTCATTGTTAAAGAGACAAGGTCTCATTTACACAACTTACATACTTCTAGCCAAATAGATGAATACACGGTTAACACAAATACACAAAATCTGTTATATCTGCCAAAGTTTTTGGGAAGTCATGCACATATTCTTGAAAATCCTCAATCCTTGTGTGTTAAATGCAAGCATAAATAAAAGTTATTTGAAATGTGGTGACTGCAATTGCTGCTGTCTTGTCAAAAAGGCAGTTGTTTCCATTACTGTTTGGGTCACTGTCCCAACATGCATGCAGAAAGTGAAATCAGACTCTTAATTTGCTTGTTCGGAGTCAATGGCTCTGAAGCCATTATGCCAGTGAGACAACAAAGCAACTAGCTTATCAAAATAAGTAATCAGTATTAGCAACCTCTTTCTTGCTCTCAGCACAGATTTCTTTTAACCACTTCACCCCCGGAAGAATTTCCCAGTTTAGGACCAGAGCACTTTTTGTGATTTGGCACTGCGTCAATTTAACTGACAATTGCGCGGTCATGCGACGTTGTACACAAACAAAATTTGTGTCCTTTTTTTCCCCACAAATAGAGCTTTCTTTTGGTGGTATTTGATCACCTCTGCGTCATTTTTGATCACCGCTATAAACAAAAGAAGAGCGACCATTTTGCAAAAAAACCCAAATTTCTTACTTTTTGCTAAAAATCCAAATCCAAAAAAAAATCTAAAAAAACTTTTTTTTTTTCACCGGTTTTGGCCGATTTATATTCTTCCTCATATTTGTGATAAAAAAAATCGCAATCAGCGTTTACTGATTGGTTTGTGCAAAAGTGGCCGCGTTTACGGATGGTGAGAATTCATTTCTGGGGTTTTTATTTATTTATTTTTTTTTACTAGTAATGGCGGCGATTTGCGATTTTTAGCGGTGCTGCGATATTGCAGCGGACATGTCAGACATTTTTGACACATTTTTGGAACCATTGACATTTATACAGCGATCATAAATTTAAATATCCACTGATTTCTGTATAAGTGTCATTGGCAGGGAAGGGGTTAACCTGCAGGGGGAGATCTAGGGGTTAACTGTATTCCCTAGGCATGTTCTAACTGTGGGGGGGTTGGGCTACCATGGGCATGAGAGATCTAACTGATTCCAGTGACAGGGATCAGTAGATCACCCATGCCCACACTGTCAGAATGGGGAACCGCCGTGTTTACATCGGCGGTTCCGCGTTCTTTGCCTGTGGTCGCTCATCGCGGCTCACCGGCGGACATCGGGTCCGCTCGAGCTGAGGGCACACTCCTCAGGAGTGCGGCGGGGGCGCGCGCCCCCTAGCGGCCATTCGCAGATTGCCGTCTTTTTACGGCGATTCGCGGCCAGCGTCCACACTGCCGCCGTAAATAGACGGTAGGCAGTGTGGAACTGGTTAAAGTGAACGTGTTCTTTGCCTATGTAGAGCAAAGCAAGGATGTTAACTTCATTCCTGGGTCCCACAGCTTCTAATACTTCCCTTCCCTTTAAAGTGACATACTCTATACCTGTGTATATGGGGGAGCATGTGACTGACTTCTCTTCTTCCAATGTGACAGTATTGGTGTTTGATGATTGGCCTAGCACTGTCACACCACAGGACTTCTTCTCTTTAAGGCCTCGTTCACATTGCGCATTCCCGCTCATGATTTTGTTCTCAGGTGGAAATGCGTGTTGTGCATAGGGCATGTATGATTGCTGCCCCAAAGAAGCTCAGGGACCAAATTTTAGCTCTGACCCAGAAGCGATTTTGTTCTTGTGTTTTGCTGCTCGATAATCACAGCAAAATCTCACCGCGTTTGAAGTGCCAGATGAATGGCACCGAAATGCACATTGTGCGCTTTGCCATTATTTGGAATGGCTGGCAGAATTGTGGTGGTTCTGCCCATGATTCTAAATCACCCATATGTTAATGGGGCCTATGGCATGCTGAGGGAGCAGAGGAAAGGTAATTATATGTAGGGGCCAGCATTGAAGTGGATCTGTTACATTGCCCTGAAAAGGCAAATCACAGGTTCACTTTAAGGAAGGTGACATAACATTTTAGAGACTGCAGTTTTGTTGCAGACTCCGTGGCACTGCCCCACCTCCTTTATTTGGTAAAGCCTACCTGCGTTTTTTCCTTTCTAAAGCCTATCTAAATATCCCTCTCTTGGATCAGCTTTTACATCAGTCACACCCACTACTGCAAGCATATTTTCAGCTTTAGGGGTAGAGATTCATTTAAAAAAAAAAAAAAAAAAAAAATGAAAATGATTTTTTTTTTTTTTTTTTTTACTCAATCCCTCATTCTGAGCTGTGCAGTCATTTTAAGAGGCAGATATCAGGTCAAATTCTGGTACTTACATTTCTTGTATTAAAATAAATACTTATAGCATTGTATCAATGAATGCAGAATCCCTTTAATTTGTGTCTTTTTATCTACCTAGAGTTCAGCTTAGCCTATGAGTTTCCAGTCAAAACAGGTTTTTCCAGTTCACCATACAAAGAGAGCGCATAACTTAAAGGTTTTAGTTTCTACGTAGCCTGCCCAGCCCCACATTGCAATACACATAGCATTTGATTATCTAAAGGAGTAAAGGAGTGGTGAATGTTAACTTAGCAAAATGTCTACTGAGAACCTGTGAATCTGTTTTCATGAATTTTTGATCATGCGGAGGGGAATTAAATCAAGACGTGTACTTGCACATGATGATCATGCAGCTTCCCTTTACATGCTAAGCAAAGTGAACATTCTCTATTTCTTTTTAAGCCACCCCCGACTCAGTGATATTCTGCTGCAGGGTAAGAAAAGTAATTAACATTCACTTTACCTCTAAAATATTTTTCTTCTGCCATTGCAAAGTCACATGCAGATAATACATTAAGGTGAATAACAGGCACAGCTGCTAGCAAACACAGAGGGTTGGGTGATATAATCCTCCATGATTGGTCACTAAAGCAGCCACATGCAGCCCAAGATCTATAAGAGATATCATTGATTTGGGTGTTGTTTACAATAATTGGTTCAGGTAGGTGGTAATACCAAATCAAATTATGCAAGTGCCCAATTTAACACAGGTCTTTCCAACATTGTTGGAAAAGCTCTGTGATAAGCTATTGTTTCCTCTTCTTGATCGAAACAGTGTGGTTCGCACAAAAGCACAAGTGAACCTGTCACTAATGTTCTATAGCAGGGCTCTCCAAACTTTCTAACTGAAGGGCCAGTTGATTGTGCTTCAGACTTTGGGGGGGGGGGGGCAGACCGTGGCCATTGGGAGTAGAAAATGCCCTGGCATCAGTGGTAATAAACAAGGTCTCATCTTTAGTATTAGGGTAATTATGAGTGCCCCATTGTTGGTGTCAGTGGGAGGTATAGTGCCCCATCATTGGTGTCTTTGGGAGGAATAGTGCCCCATCATTGGTGTCAGTGGAAGGATTAGTAACACATCATTGGTGTCTTTGGGAGGAATAGTGCCCCATCATTGGTGTCAGTGTGAGGAACAGAACCCCATCATTGGTGTGAGTGGGAGGAACAGTGTCCCATCGTTGGTGTGAGTGGGAGGAATAGTGCCTCATCATTGGTGTCAGTGGAAGGAATAGTGCCCCATCATTGGTATTAATAGGAAGAATAGTGCCCCATTGTTGGTGTCAGTGGGAGGAATAGTGCCCCAATGGCTAGACAAAGTCAAACAAAGGGCCACATTCGCCCCCCAGGCTGTAGTTTGGAGACCACTGTTCCATAGCCTCAAAACGTTTTTCATACCAATTCACAAAAGCCTAAAGCATGCACTTTTTTTTTTATTTACTCCACGTAAATTATTGTTTGTTTTTTTAGTATTTTGTATATAAATGTAACTTTGCAAACATTATTGCATGTGTGTTATGTCCTGAACACATCACTAGCTTCTGAATAGTGTTAACAGTGAGGTTTTATGTATATATTAAGAAGGGCGGGAACATTTACACCTCGTTTACACTTGCAGCAGGAAGGTAGTAAAAGCATGTGGTTTTTGCCACCTCCCAACTGTTCATGCTTCAGCTGCAAAAACAGTAGACTGGGGTGTACACATGCTGTGACTGTAATACTTTGCAATGCAACATGGAAAAATTATCCCTCTGTCATGCTTGGTAACACAACGCCTCCTCACTTCCTGTTCAACTCTCTAAAGAGCAATTCACTGTGGATTGCTCAACAGAGGGTGAAGCTTGTGTGCAGGAGCCCTTACTGTTTAAGGTATATAGATGGCCAGAGGCAACAGTTAGGTATATTGTTGCCAACATCCCTATATGGATAATAAATACAAGCAATACCCCCAGAGAGATGGGCCTTTAAAGGCAACTTAGAAGAAGGTGAACTGCGTATGTTAAAATAACAATACTTTATTTACACCACAATTTAAAGATAAACACAATAAAAGTTGTACAAAATTGCTGTATATGTAGACTTGAGGCCCGCAAAGAGCTCCTCCATGCTATCACTTCACACAACACCCTGTACCACTGGGAACTTTGTTTCTTCATCTAGATGCAGTTTAGGTCCCTCGTGGGACTTCTTGTACAATTTGCAGGCCTCAGTCAGCTCTGCCTGGACATGAACTGTGGTGATTATCCTGATGGTCTGGGGTGGCAATGATAGACCTATTGTACTATGCAGTGGCTGTATAGTATACTGACTTCTTGACATCACAAATTGGCAAACACTCCTCTGTATATATACTCCTGATGAAGAAAATCACCTTTTCGAAACACGTTCGATTTATTTTCCCAATATGTTTGATACAGCAATAAACAACTGTCACAGTGGGACTAGGAGGATTGTGAAGCAAGCATTGCTCTACACTACCAAATACTGTTTGCTGTATATGTAGACATAGTCCAACAATTTTGTACACCTTTTATTCTATTTATCTTTTAACTTTCTTGTAAATTAAGTATTGTTATTTTAACATACACAGTTCACCACCTTCTAAGTTGCCTTTAAAGTCCCGTCTCTCTGGGGGATAAATTGAGAACTCATGGGATAAAATTCTCATTCCTAAGAAATAGAATGTGTTTAAGTAAGAATTTTGCACCAACAAGCTGGCTACTATTATGCAATAAAATAAATAGATTTAAAGCATATGATTGGCCAAAACGGTTTTTAAATCCCCATACCAGTGGGTTGCCTGCCCCATCTCCCAGTAATTGCTGCCATTAAAAATAAAAAATACTGCCTAAATGCCCATCTTACTCACCTAAATACAAGGTCATGTAACACTCTGAACCCAGTAGGTGTATTGGAGGGGAGTCCTTCTTTGTGTGTCCATGTTGCCTGCATGATATAGACCCTTCTTTTTGACTGCCCAGTGTCAGGATCTGCTCAGGATCCAAAAGAAGTGTCTCAGCAGTGATGTAATAAAAGGGTAACATGGGCGCAACTGCATTGCTGGATCACCGGTCCCCCTACCTGGAAATATTCCCAGAGAGGGACCAGGATGGAAGACTTAGGTAAGTAAAACTGTACTTCAATATGGACGGGTGGAAGGGGGGTTACATTTTGGCGAATAGGAAAGGTCTATAACGTCTGTCAGTTTATTTTTTTTTTGCTGTCTGTGTCTCATGGGGGGGAGGGGGGTTAAGACCGCTTCCTGTCCGAGAGATTCAACAAGAAAATTTTCCTTTAAGATAATTGTACTGGAACAGGTGTGCCCTTTGAAAGATACCCTTTCATCTTGTTTTAGTGACAACTTTAAAATTGTAGATCTCCCATCACTTTCTGTCTTGGTGACAATGGTTTTCTGGTCAAAGAGAGAGGGTACATCTATCTAGCTATAATAGAGATGAGAATGGTTATAAGACTATTTGATAGTAATTTAGAAAGCTAAGGTTCATATTCTTTTCATTATCTATTTTATCTGACGTAGTTTATAGGCTTTCCTTACCCTGGAATTCTTAAAATTCTCTTTAAAAAATGTAAATATTAATTTCTTCCATAGAGTAGTCTGGTTATGAGAAATGTCCTGTAATGGCATATCTGTGTAGATTCAATCACCTTAAGCATCAATAATGGCATTAAGCTTACATATAGCCCGAAGTGACTAAATCCTCGTTGCTTCTGCTTTCTGACATCACACAGTAGGAGGAACAACATCCGTTCCTCTCACTGTGTCCCAGGAGCTGTGTCCCTGTGCCACCAGTCACATCCTTGCTGGGCTCCCCGATTGCACAGGAGAGCCCAGTAAAGGAAAGGAGGTGGTAGGAGAGGGTGGGACCCGCTTTCACCGCCTGTAAAAGTAATCCAGTGGGACTAAAAAAAAAATGATATCTCGATCATTGCTGCAGCAATGATTGAGCTATCACCCTCCCAATCTAGCAACATACTGGTATGTCAGTGGAAGGGAAAAGGTTAAATTGTAATTAAACCCAGACTATAAAAACCCTCATTACATGCTATATAACAGAGTGTTCATACTCACAAAGCCACTAAAGCATTCATTTTTTTGGGAAGTGGAATATACCCTCCCATCTTCTGAGCCTAAGATTGTGTAGATCAGCTGTTGCCATCTACTGAGCATGCTCCAGTTTCAGTTCCTGTCTAAGCTCTTCAATTCCTTCTTTTTATTACCTGCAGCCCACGTGGCTATAGAGCCACACATGTGGGTATATGCAGAGTGGTACATTACACTCTCCTTTCTTCCCAAGTGTCATAAGAAGGGCATATATGAATCCCCACACCAGGTCAGCACCAATAGTTAGCTAAACGTGGTCAGAGGAAGCTTATAGAGATATCCATGGATATCCGCGGATCACTATCTCTTGTCAGGCAATATAAATCTGCCCTCCAACAATACCATTCCTGCCTTCACACTGCCAAACAGACCTACTTTATCACTCTTATCAACAACCTCTCACGGAGCCCCCGTCAACTCTTTTCTATCTTTAACGCTCTACTTCGTCCTCCATTACCTCCACCCACCAACTTGCTCACTGCCCAGGTGATTGCTTATCACTTTAAAAATAAGATTGATACAATTCGCCTCGAGATCTCCTCTCTACAGATTTCTCACTCCCCTCACACTCTTTGTCCTCCTGCACAATCAATACTCTCGTTTAACCCAGCTACCATAGAGGAAGTCACTAAACGTCTCTCTAACGCCCAGCTAACCTCCTGCCCCCTAGACCCCATTCCTTCTCAACTACTACAGTCACCCTCTGACTCTATCCTACACTCTTTAACTCATATCTTCAACCTCTCCCTCTCTACTGGCATCTTCCCAAACCCTCTAAAACATGCACTAGTCACTCCCATACCAAAAAAGGCCACACTGGACCCCACCAATCTTAACAACCTAAGACCTATCTCCTTACTCCCTTTTGCCCCCAAAATCCTTGAACGTTTAGTTTACAACCGACTGAGTGACCACCTCACTGAAAACAACCTTCTTGATCACCTTCAGTCTGGATTTCACTCCACAGAAACTGCCCTCCTAAAACTCACAAACAACTTACTAATAGCAAAAACCAACGGTCATTATTCCATACTCTTACTCTTGGACCTCTCCGCTGCCTTTGATACAGTTGATCACCCCCTCCTCCTTGAAAAACTCAATTTGCTTGGTCTCCATGGCTGTGCTCTCCCTTGATTCGAATCTTGCCTATCTCACAGCACCTTCAGTGTCACTTACAACTCCACTTCTTCCTCTCCAACTCCTCTCACCGTTGGGGTCCCCCAAGGTTCTGTCCTTGGACCCCTACTATTCTTGATCTACACGTCCTCCCTGGGTCAGCTGATAACCTCCCATGGCTTCCGCTATCATTTATATGCCGATGACACCCAAATCTATCTCTCTACCCCTCAGCTCACCCCATCGGTCTCCTCACAGATCACTGCCTTACTAACAGACATATCAGCCTGGATGTCACAGCACTTCCTCAAACTGAATCTATCTAAAACTGAGCTCATTATATTTCCTCCCCCACGTGCCCCATCCCTTGATTTCTCTGTTAAGATCAATGGCACAACTATTAGTGCGTCCCCACACGCCAGGGTGCTAGGGGTAACCCTAGACTCTGAACTGTCCTTTCAAAACCACATCCAATCCATGTCCAAATCATGCCGCCTCAGCCTACGCAACATTACTAGAATACGCCCCTTTTTAACCAATGACACCACCAAGCTTCTAATTCACTCTCTGGTTATCTCTCGCCTCGACTACTGCAACTCTCTCCTCATTGGACTACCTTTGCACACTTTATCCCCCCTTCAGTCAATAATGAATGCTGCTGCAAGACTTATCTACCTTGTCAACCGTTCAGTGTCCTCCGCCCCTCTCTGCCAATCTCTCCACTGGCTACCACTCACCCAACGTATAAAATTCAAAGTACTAACAATAATTTACAAACCCATCCACAACTCTGCCCCCAGCTACATCTCTAACCTAGTCTCAAAATACCAACCAAGCCGCCCTCTTAGGTCCTCCCAAGACCTCCTGCTCTCTAGCTCCCTTGTCACTTCCTCCCATGCTCGCCTCCAGGATTTCTCGAGAGTTTCTCCCATCCTTTGGAACTCCCTACCCCAATCAGTCAGACTGTCCAATCTATCCATCTTTAGACAATCCCTGAAAACCTTTCTCTTTAAAGAAGCCTATCCTGCTTCTACCTAATACTCTTTCTTTCTACATCAGCTCATCCCACACAGCTTTTACCTTTTTTATCAATTGACCCTACCTCTTAGATTGTAAGCTCTAACGAGCAGGGCCCTCTGATTCCTATTGGACCAAATTGTGATGTAACTGTACTGTCTGCCTTCATTTTTGTAAATCGCTGCGCAAACTGCTGGCGCTATATAAATCCTGTATTATAATAATAATAATAATAATAATAGTACATGGATATCGCTATGAGCTTCCTCTGAACCATGTTTAGATCACTATTGATGCTGACCTGGTGTGAGGATTCATATATGCACTTCTTATAACACTTGGGCTGTTTTAAGGATTGGCTGGAAGTTTCCATCTGCTCCGCCTTCACATATATTTTGTTTAAAGTATGGCTGTTTTTTGATGATGCTCTCATTCTTGTCTCTTGATCTACGCTGATTGCTTTATCTCAGATCAGAGTACTTTGTAGATTCTCTACTATATACACATATAATACACCTCATGCTCCTCTGGTTATTGTAATCCGACATTTATAAACATTGAAAAGTGGATCCTGAAGAAGCCCTCATTTTGGGTGAAATGCATTGATCCATATCCTCTGGAACATATCCTCATGCAGATGACTGCTTTATATGGCGATGTGTAAAAAATCCACATTTTCTATGAAACTTGTATTCTTTGTTTTTAACGGGTTTGTATAAATAAGCATATATTGATTTTATTTATGGAGATAGTAATTGTCTGGTGGGCACACGAAAAATCCCCGTCTCCTAGAACCTCCCCCTTGGAGAGATTTGGGATACAACTCCTTTCTATAATTTATTCAGGGAATTGTGCCAGAAAATGTTTTGTACAGGCCGCCCCTCCCAATAATACTTTTTAATGTAATTAACATGTCCTTCTATTATTATTATTATTATTACTATTATTATACAGGATTTATATAGTGCCAACAGTCTGTGCATCACTTTACAGCGTGAGGGCAGACAGTACAGTTACAAAACCATTCTATTGTTTTAGGAAGAACCATGTCTTTTTAATTATTATATATTCAAATCTAAACGAGTTATTTATACAGGGCACATTCATTAAATACACTGTATGTCCTCCAAATAAACACATTTTTTAATTAGGAGTGTTTTATGCATGGAAATATTCTGGGCTGAGCATTATGCATCTATTAATGCATACCTCCCAAATTTCTGAGATGACAAAGAGGTACATCTTTTAGCATAAAGTATGTAGGTAAGGACACACCCCTGTTACCTTCCAGTTTTATGGAGCACAACCAATTAACCGCTTAACAACCGCTCTATAGACAAATGACGTCTACAGAGCGGTTGCTTAATTCTGGGAGGACGTCTATTGACGTCCTCCCAGAATCGCGGTTCCCGCGCGCCCTAGAGTCTTTAAACCCTCCATACGTAATTATCTACGTATTACGAGTCGGGTCTTATAAAGGTACGTATTTTGTGAGGATTAATTTTTTACACAAATAAACCTCCTGTATGTCACATAAATTACTTACACGGGACATATTTATTGAGCAAATCTAAACTTATATATTATTAATTTTTCTGTACCAAGAAGGATTTTGTTATCTTACCAAAACATTGACATGACAGACGGGAGTGCGACATTTCACTACGTGTCTGACAACCGTGATATATTTAGGACATATTATTATCATTATTATTATTATTATTATCTTCCTGTACAATTAATGTAATTTTT
>BLSH010466543.1:1178651-1196057 GCA_018402905.1 Glandirana rugosa
CTTGCAGACTCTATAACTTTCACAAAGACCAAATAATATACACTAATTTTTTTTTTTTTACCAAAGATAGGTAGCAGTATAAATTTTGGCCAAAATTTATGAAGAAAAATTACTAATTTGCAAAATTTTATAACAGAAACGAAGAAAAATTCATTTTTTTACAAAATTTTCGGTCTTTTTTTAATTATAGCGCAAAAAATAAAAAACCCAGAGATGATTAAATACCACCAAAAGAAAGCTCTATTTGTGTGAAAAAAAGGACGCAAATTTCATATGGGTGCAGTGTTGCATGACTGAGTAATTGTCATTCAAAGTGTGAGAGCGCTGAAAGCTGAAAATTGGTCTGGTTGTTAAGGGGGTTTAAGTGCCCAGTTGTCAAGTGGTTAATATAAAAAATGATTGGTTGAACCAAAAAGTGATTTTTTTTTTTTACCTCTATTTTTCCTTTATACTGCCATTTCAAAGAATCAAATGCAGTAATCTAAAGTCTGGATGAAAGGTTTACTGCAGTATAAGACTTTTGCTAGTTACATAATACATTTTTTCTAGACACATATGCATCAAAATGGGGGACAACTAAGGAGGAAAGAGGGACACTGGTATTTAGTTCCAAAAGAAGGGTAACCCCTAAAATTGGGGACAGTTGGGAGGTATGAAAATGTACTGGAGATATGGCTTTACCTTAAAGGGTGCCTGCACTGTCTGCTTTTTGGCTTCTATGGGGCTGGTAGATGGACAGAGATTGAGCCAAACTGCACAGACGTGGATGAAGAAGCTGGTGGAGGGTTGTAAATAATGTTGCAGGCTTCGGAGCAAGATCTAGGTAAGTATAGTCATTTCTGTGAGGATGGTGGGCTGGACCATGTATGAATGGTGGGATGTTGACAAAAGTGTAAGGAAACATTTTGGAAATGTTTCCTTACTCTTTATAGATGGTTGACACAAGCAACTGGCAGACTCCTACTATGTGTCTAAGACAGGCCATACATGATTTACTTTCTTGCATTCAACCAACAGATTGAACAACAGAAAATGAATCAATTCCCCTATCCACACATTCAAGTTGGATGGGGGGATCCTTCCTGCAGAGCTATTATATTCTGACATCAGGGAAAGTTTCAGAATACACTAATCACCATCGCTGGCTATAGCCGGCAGTGCACATTGAGTAAAAATTTGCCAACAGGCTGGTTGTACAGAAGTCAATCGAGAGACCGACTTTTGTACAAATAGCCTGCCCATTGTTGGATCAAAACTTATCTGGTTCCGTGGGAATTTCGATCCATCTATGGCAGGCGTTAATGGAGGACTACATGGGAAACTATCATAGTCACAATGCATGATCACCTTTCAGAACACGTTGTAAACATTGATTGAGTAATGTACATTATCACAAACACACACATTGCTATGATAGGAGAAGATAGCCGTTTAAGGGGTTATCTAAGCACTGCTTGAACACTGTGAGCAGCATTCATGTTAGGTGCATGTGCAAACCTGAGAAACACTGCCTTATGCAGGCAACCACCTACATCTCTTTCTGGGTCTAGATCGCAGTGTGTTCTTCGGGAAAATGTCTTGTCTGACAACAGCTTGGAGACCTTAAAACCCAATATATATATATATTTCTTGTTACTACCATAACCTACCACCAAAAATAAATTCTCCTGCTCCTGATGATTGCAACAATACCACATATGTGTATTTTATTTGTTGTTTTTGTCCCCATAGTACAGCCCAGAGGCAATAGTGCGCATTTGGGTTTTTGTTTTGTTTTTTGTCCTACCCAAAATATACTGACCCTGACCTTGACCTTTGACCCTTACACTAACCCAAACACTAACACTGACCTAGATCAAACCTAGGTATTTTTCTTTATTTATTTATTTATTTTTTTATTTATTTATTTATTTTACAATTTTTTACAATCACTTCTTTTTTTTTTTTTCCTGCAAGGAATGAGAAAGATACATTGTACTCTTCGCCATTCGCAGAAAGATGACAACACAGGGGCGGGCTTCACAGTGACTGATCAGTGTGGTAGCCAATCAGAGACTACCACAGTGATAAGATCCAGAATTGGGGGATCCGGGTTTCGAATGTTGGTACGGGGCCCAGGGGGGTCCCAGTCTCTGTGCTGGTACACCTGGTTTCTGGATATTGTGGCTTGTAGGCATGTGTGACTCTCGTTGTACTCATTGGAAATGCTTTTAATAAATGAAAAGTTTTAAATGATATCACACTATTGAGGCAATTTTTGCTTTCAATATCGGGATCCACCTGGAGCGGACCATCATCCAATTGGAGTTTCCCCTGATCCGTTATTACATTCACTGATGATCGCTGTGATTACTGGGGCTGTACTGAGTAGATGCTTGAGCTCAGATTGACCACTCTAATAGGGGGTCAGACAATATCCGGTAAGGAAGATATGAGAGTGTGAGGTGTCACTGGGTTTACCTCAGGATTCCTACTATCACTGCAACTGTGGGACTACTTCTCTTCACCAAGTTTTCATTTCTGAGACTTTGCAGTTTATTTTGATCTTGCTTTCATTCATCATTTTTGTTTTATATATTTATGTTATTCAACTGGCGCTGCACTATTCATATGTATATTATTTGTGTCCGTGTATCTTGATACAGAGAGTCTTTATAAGCTTTACTATTTTTTAAGGTTCACAAAATTTGTTCTGGCGCGGATTAATTTTTGTTTTTTATTTTTAGTCTTAAATAAAATATAATGGATCATAATCGACTTGTCTCATTTGTGTTTTACCCTAAATAAGGTCCCTGTAAAAACTGCCAGCACCAGTTTTATTTTTCCATAGTCCTAGAACATACGCATGACCTCTAGAAATAAGAATATACATGTAGCCATGTGCTCCCTTGAGAGTGGCTTGTAGTAGTGGTTCACCTGATAGCTGCACTCAATCACACCATATATCACACATCTGGAGACACTGAAAAGACCAGCTCTTGTTTTTGTTGTTTTATTTAGGGGAAATAACTTGGATGGGGATAAGGGATAACTGGGATGCCCAAAGAATTATGGTACAAGGTTTCCATATACAGTCCTGTATATGCGCACTTCACTGCAGACTCTCCCTCTGCAGACTATTGCTCCTCTCAACTCTCCAGCACTTCACTTGCTGACCATTTCTCTTACAGTTCTCTCACTACATAGAACTCACAGCTTTACACTTCTTTGCTTCTCTCCAGCTCAGAACTTAGTTTCCAGCCTGAAGGGAAATTTATCAGGCTTCTCCATACCTTTCTCTTCACAACGGTTAGCACGTGGTGAGACCTACCTTGTTTCAGCAGAACCTCAGGAACACCCATTACAGGCCAGGGATCATAGGCACCTGAATGTGCAGCAAAGTACTTTAGTGCTAACTGGGCCTTTGATGGACTACAACTCCAAGCCCATCCTCCAGGTCCCATCGACTTGCTCTCTGGTAGTGACTATCCTTTCCCTTGACTGGCTCCCAAGTCTCCCACAGACTGTCCACCATTCCTCTCCCAGCCCGCTCCAGCACTTTCTCCTCCAGTCCCAGGGACCGTCACTCACCACATCGCTAGATACTTTAAAGTCTCACTCTCCTCCTGTAGCACCTCCACTGTTCTCCTGTTCCTCCGGTGCTGCTCCAGGAATCACTCTCCTTCCTGGCTGCACGCAAGCTCCTAGGCCTCAAGGTCACCCTCCCAGGACTGGGGCGACCTCCTGGGTAGGGGCCTGCACCACAGCGCCTCTGCTACATCTCCAGACTTCTACCTGACACTACTCCTCCCAGATTGGGCTGACTCAGAGTATTTAAGGAGGCCTTCCCCCTGCCAATCCTGCTTGGGGATTGGTCAGGGCTCCTTAGAATACTCCAGATGGCTCCACCCAGCTCTCTGACCAGAAAACTTTCCCCAGGTTTCTAGAAAGAAGTGGAAGGTTCTGGTGACCTCATCTGTTAAGTCCACCCAATCCTCCCTGAGCCTCTTCTCCCAGATCACAACATTCAGGCCTGCACATTATAGTCAGGCCTGACTAAATGTACCTCTGCTAGCCAAAATCCTGCTAGTAAACGCACCTATACTATGGGGCACTACATACAAATCAAATTATGGTACAATAAGTAAATATAATTGTACTTTGAGGTCAATATTAAACTAATAACTGAAAATAAATACTTACTGCATCTAATGCATCTATTTATTTTCTTCCCCATAAAATGAATGGTATGTCTACAAAGGAGCATTAAGAAATGAATGTGTAATGGGACAGTATGCTCTTTGCCTTCTCTGTCTCAAAAAAAAAATCCTAGTACCATTCCAAAATTTAGCTGAGCAAACAGCATGTCTGTTGTCATCATCTGTGCAGCCCACTGCTACCTCATCTGGACTGTGCTGTTCCTTGAGTATTGATGCAAAACAAGGCAAACAGCAGATCACCTGTTAAAGAGAATCTATCCCATTCAGAGTAGCTTGCACATAAAGCAAATCAATAGCTGAATTTTCATGTTTCCAACAACAGACATTTTTTACACTGTACACCCATGCTCTTTAGTTTACAGCCATGTGCAGGAGGCCATAAACTGTGGCCTGCCCTCCACTCCACCATAAAACTTCTGTCTTCACCCAGGGTGTCTGACTGCCAAGTGACTTCATGCTGTAGAGAATGTAGGAAACTCTGTTGAGACACTGGCTAGAGGCTTTGCAGAGCCAGGTAGGCCACACAGAGAAAATGTTGGGAGGACTAAGTTGTAGGTGAAAGGAGGGTCACCGTTGATGTGTTCCAGAATTACCAGGTTACAGAAAGAGGAGAAAGGTGGATGGTGGAACAGATGGAAAGATACAACAAAACCTGGAAAAAAGTTGTACTACCCACTTGTTATTGCTACCACCAAACTCCCATTCCCATCTCATAGTTTAACTTACAGTTTTGACTCAGCAATGATTCAATTTTTTTCTTGAAAATGCTTTAAATAAATTGGAGCAATATAACACTATTAGTAGTAAATACAACAGTGTCTCTGTGAGCAAAAGGCACAACATACCCATACCCAACATAGCACACAATACTATTTGATCCAACAGTGGGCTTATCCACATATTGCATAATCTGCAGTTCTCAATTATAAAATACATTTTAAAGTACATAGAAGATGATATGTAAGTGTATTAGTAACATTTCTATAGACTGGATTTGTCCTTTAGAGTTTATCGCATTTTACATTTTTTAAAAATATTTAACCATTTCAGAAGAAAAGGGTGCTTTTGAAGACCTAACCATTTTAATACTAAGATACAACAAAGACCTGTAACAATTTTCTCTTTTGTACACAGTGGAGAAACTGAAGAGTGATGCACAGTAAAATACTTTTATAGTACATAGGGAAAAAAACTATTTTGGGCAACCTTACAACACTTTTGGGTTAACAAAACAAAAACTCCGGCGCCTACGTGCATTGCATCTTGAAAATTGGCTAATTTTCTGATTATGACTTACAAGATTCAACATAAATCCTGTTCATACCATTTTTATCTCAAGAGCATCAGAAAATATACAGTAAATAAAGGATAATTATGGCAAAATGATATAAGCAGCATGTAAGCTGTGTGATGATTAAAAAAGGCAATGTCAATGATTTCTAGCTGTTTTAGTGCACTAAATGTGACAACAACGTGGATAAAAGATGCCTGTTCTCAAAAATGGAAGGTCTTTAGCTCTTCCTATGCACTAATGTTTGATTCTTACTTTAGCTTTTCCAAGCAGGCAAATAACACTGTTGCCGTATAATTCACGCTGTCATACTCTGATCCTTGGAGGACCCTTGGAGCAGCAAAACAGGCTGGAAATTTTCATAAACTGTTGCAGTCAGGGAATCCCAACGAACCAGCTGCAATGGGCATCTGCACATGTGCATGTTCCAGCATGAAGCTGTGCATTTCAAGTCACTGATGGGCACGCTCCTGTGCACGTGCATACAAGGACATGTGCTTGTGCCTGGTATCACCATTGCATCAAGCACCTTATTTAAAGCAGAAGTATATCCATCAATTTGTCAGTTCCCAAAACAGTTATATTTAATGAATAAAAACGGTCACAGTTGGTTGTGTTCCTAACCAAACTGTCAAGCCATCAAATGGCTGGCATCATAACTGATTACATGTGTAGCACCATGACAACCGCACTTTAAACAGAGGCTAACACAGCAGCTTCTTTGTATGTAAAGAATAGGAGGGTTTAATTCTGCTTTAAGGGCCAGCTTGGCTTCCATTCCAAACCTACTTCCTGACTTTTGCTTGGACTCCTACTTATTCAATCTGACCCTTGTATTGTCTCTTGGGTTCTGATTCTCCACTTGAGCTGGTGCCTCAGTATATGCCTGTTAACAATCTTGGCCTCTTCTAGACTCTGTTTCTGCTTACCACTTGTTACCTCCCTGCCAGCCTGCTTTGGCCTGCTTCACTATTCTGATGCTGCTTTTGTCTCCTATGTGGTATTCTCCCGCTGATCTGCTGGTGATTGTGACTCAGCCTGACACTATACTCCTGATGTTGTTCCAGATTTCCACTGCAGATCCTACATGTAATCGCTATGGAGACACTTCCCAGGCTCCAGAACAAAACAACGTTAAGGAATTTGTCAGTAAAAGTAGAGACTTTTTCTTTTTCCTACCCAAACTGACCACTGGCTGAGCACCCAGCTACACACAGTTCAGTGCAGAACACTCTGTAGTTTTTCCCACTGCAAATCAGCATAGGGGAAATTCTAGGAGTTATTTCTATGTAGCCAAATAATATAGCCCAATTAGCTTTGAGTCTGGGAGCAAGTACAATTAGCATGGACAGCACATGCATTGCTAATATCCTAAAAGCCTGGGCCACTCCTGGGACCTAGATTGAAATGTTCTGGGACCTAGCCTAACAAAATGAAAGTGGATGTAGGACTGTTTCTTATCCTTATATCATCTTTTTTTCTTTGCTATTTTCCCTGGCTCTTAGAACTGAGGCAGTAGTGCTCTCTCACTTTGCAGATAGCAGTCCTGGGCCCAAGAACCACAGCAAACAGAAGTACGCTCAAATGTACCTTGCAATGACATTGCCTTCACCACACCTTTATAGTGAAATTCACTAATTAAACCATATAGAAATAAACTGATAACGGGCATAATTAAATAATATGGGACTAGCAAAATTGTTCCTCTGCCTCTGTAATCTCCATATCACAGGCAATCTATCTGGTTGCACAGAATACTCTTAGCAGTCATAAAAAGCAAGTAGTGATTCATTGTTCATATCTTGATTTTATTAACATAAGTTTGCTAAATGCAATTGCTACACGAATAAATCACTATAAAGTCAAACAGTATTGGGATCCACCTGTGCTTCTGGATGACATAGCAGTACCAGGGACTGCTATAATAGAATTTATACCTGTAACCTGATACTTGGAACTCCATTCAGTGGCATATCTGAGTCTAAAGTTGGCAATAGATGAACAAAAACAATACACTGATCATAGGCTGCAGTCGCTAATTTCTAATAGTTCTCCAGCATGTCTCTTTGACAAAAGTTGATCAAATAATCCACTTCTATCAAGCAGGAACGGCCACACACTGATCGGAATTTGGTCAGTCCCTGCTGAACCAGTCGCATTTTGATCAGTGTATAGCCAGCTTAAGCCAAAAAAAATTTTTTACTTATGAAAATATTAAATTGCCTTAAAGTTACCCTGTAACTATACTAAAGTTTTCAAATCAAGGCATACATGCAAAAGAAGGAGTCTTCATCTGATGTCTTCTGGGAGACCAACCCTTTCGGGATTATGAATCTTCTGGGTCCTCCACAGCTCTGCTTTGTCCTTCTGACTTCCACCCACGAGAGAGGAGAGAGTAGAGACATGACTGATGCATGCAGATACCCAGGCTGCTTTAACCTTTATTATCCTACCATTACCCTCTTCCTCTAGTAATAAAAGACACCACACTTAGCCGTTATGGGTTTCAAAAGGCCATAGCAGCCAATTTATTATAAATCAAATACAACTTTCAAAAATATATCTTTCTTCATTTTACGTATTTTCAAAAAACCTAAATAACACTAACTAAGTACAGCACTTAACTTTTAATGCAGTCTAGGATCCTGGAAGGCAACTTCTATTCCACCTACTGGCTGTATCACCACCATAATAGCTTACCAGTCCCTCAGCCGCAACTATACCAGCTTAAGGACACCGCTATTAATTACACCCACGATACAGGCAACTAAAATCCCTCCAACCATTACTGGCTCCATTTCCGAGGATGGAAACACTCATACCTGAGATGGGTCCCACCCCTTGTTTTCCAAAACTTTTTACCGTCGCTGCCTTCCAAAACACTTAGACCCCTGCCAAATGCTACGACAACCTTGAAGTGTAACAACAATCCTGTAACAATGCAACCCCAATAACTCCCACACATCGCCCATCTTGTATCCGATGAAACCACCCAATGCCTGTGGAAGGAAGATAAAGAGAACAACCACTATTCATTAAGGGCAGGAGGGAGGGAAACGTTGCTCCTCTCTCTGTCCTTTACCCCCACTGAATGCTGGATGTGACCACCCCCTCAAACCCCCCACTTCCTCCCACCTTGCTCCACCCTGCCACACCTAACTCTAGCCAACCAGCCCCAAGGTGAGAGCAAAGGGAGGGGCTAATTGACCACTGCCACCTACCTAACCCCTTAGTTGCCTGCACTGCTCACCCAGTCATGTCAGCCCTTTCGCCAAATGCTGCACATTCTGTCTCCAGGCCTTATATTTGACCATCAATTGGAGAAACCAGGGAGTGTTGCAGGTACCCAGAAGAATGTCCTTGCAGACGTAACACTGTTAATATTATTATATTATTATAAAGTATTTATATAGTGCCAATATTACAAAATAAAGGGAGACAGTATAGTAACAATCTGATTCTCTACAAGATACCTTGTGTTAAAAAGTTTAGTATATCGTCCAGGACATGTAAAAGAGTCATACCTGCAATTTCATTAACATAACTAAAGGAAGGTTCAAATGTTTTTTTTTTTAATCAAAGCTTAAGGAAGGAAAAACAGATTTAGAAAAACAACATCTTGCTCTAAAAATGTATTTGCAATCAGTGAGCATGAATGCATTAGCTGAAAAGGGAATATGCACGGCTGTTAGGAGAAGATCCATGCCTTCAGCTGTCTTGGGCGCTTGTGCGCGCTCGCGCATGTCCGCGCGCTCCCGTGCGTGCACACGTGCCGGAAACGCCGCCAAACAGCTCTATTTAGTTCCTCCATGCCCAGCAGCCAGTGCTGTCCATTCTACAGCGTTTCCAGTACCTTTTAATGACCTGTTCTGAGTTTCCTGTTTACCTGTGACCCGGCTTGAACCCATACCCGCTTGAACTCTGCCTGCACCGACCCCCGGCTTGCCTACGACCACTCTTCTGTCTGACCCCTGTGTACCTCCACCTGCCTGCCTGTTAACGACCCTGCCTGCACCTGACCATCCGATTGCCTGCTCCTCCTGTACTGCTTTGCCTGCATGTTACTGACCTGGCCTGCATCCCTACTCTCCAGTCTTGCACGGATTTCTGGAAGACATCATACCATCATCTGTGTCCAATCCTGCCCTCGTGCTCCCCTGTGCTCCAGCGCTCCCTGTCTGCTTTACCAGGGGTTCTGGAAGCAGGGCCGTAAGAGAGGTAGCCCACTGCATAAGTCAGACTCGACCACCAGGTACGTGATAACTACAAAGTGCAGGTAATTACAGAAACCCTGTAACTCTTAAACATGGCAAATGTTCTAAATTTCTAAATTATTTACATCACATCATTTTAAGTGTGATAAAAAAGAAGTTACTGGTGGGGGGCTATGATAGAGGATGTAAAAAGTGCAAAAAAATTAACAAAGAATTAAGTGTTTGTCATACGTGTGATGATGGCAACTGTTGCAATGCAGGAAAACTGGGTTACTCAGTAGAAGACCTGAGTCGCAGAAACTGTCACAATCTTAGTTCTCTGGCCCTTATCCTCAGAGTATAGCATCACTTGTATATACATAAAAGTGATGTTATAACTTTCAGTATATGTTCAGTGCCTGAGCGGAGATCCACTTGGAATCACATTGAAACCTATTTAATAAATGGTAGTTCTTCTCCAGGGGTTCTTCTCCACAGCAGCTGTCAGACTTGAAATTAGAGCCACTGTGCTTGGGTCTGCCCAGCCACGTCATTCATTTACAGAGAATTAACAAGCTACAAGCCATCGTGTATCATAAAGCAAATGATTCCGGACGGCTGCACTTCCAATAATCCTTTTTATTGAGGCTTCATATGACAAGTGGTTAACAGATGGAGCAGGGGACAAAGAGGTAGACACGTTTCGCGTAAATGTTAGTGCTTAGTCATTACCTGACCATTGCCTTTGTGGCTGACGATCTTGTAGTTCTCATTGGAACACAGGTGCACTCATAGTCTATTGAAACCTCCTCCAGCTATCTAACTGAAAGCCCACATCTATGGTTAATGAGCTGGAGGAAGAGCCTGGCATTGCACCTCGATCCAATGATCATGGTTGCAATTAAGGATGGGCTCGGGCGCGTTCACAACTGCACGTGCCTGAGCCCGCCAGGAAGTTTACACTGCGCAGCGCTATTCACAGGCGGCGAGACATTTCCCAAGCGCTGCAGCCATACATCGAGAAATGTCTCACTGCCTGTGATTGGCGCTGTGCAGTGTAAACTTCCTGGCGGGCTCGGGCACGTGCAGTTGCGAACACGCCTGAGCCCATTCTTAGTTGCAATGCTTTACAGGTTAATTTGGTGGACTTAGCCTTTAGGGCCGGTTCACACTACTGCGATGCGGGAACCCTGTGAATCCACTTCCCAGAGGCAGTTCACACTGCCATATGCGAACTGCAGGGAGTGTCAATAGAAAGCTAATGACACCCCCAAATCAGTTCGCATATCACACTGCAAACTGCACAGGAAAAAGGGTCCTGTGCAAGTTTGTTCCGAATACGATATGATTGCAGCCATACTATCTGTATGGCTGAGATTGCATTGCATAGAGGTCGCATGTGATTCACACTGCAGTGCGGTGCGAATCACATCCAATCTGGCCGCAGGCAGCAGTGTGAGCCGGTCCTTGCGTTTTTTTTATGATCACACTTCACTTGTGTGCTCACTTAATGTTTCCATTCCAATTACTGAAGAATGCATAGGCTTTACCTTGCTTTATCAGAATCACACAGTACCGGTTCAAAGGTTGAGAAAGTGACCTTTGTATTATTACCCAGCCATGGTCCTTTTTCTAGTACACATTTCATAACTCTTTATAATGTATAATGATAGTATTATTAGTGAACACTGCCTTCATGATAAGCTATATCATGGAGATTAGTACTGGCCTAGTTCTTTCCATAAGAAACACTCCGTACTTGGCTGCAGGCAGTCCATGCTGCATATCTCCTGCTGAATGCATTACAGTGGATGATGACTGGTTCAGTATCAGGGTAAACAAAGACGTCTTCAAATGTACATTTCATTCAGGTACATGAATACATGCAGACACATTTATAAGAGCCAGAGGAACTAATTATTTTTGTGTTTCAAACAGCATCTCCTTGGAGTTCAGGTTTTATTTCTTAGCTAACACTGGAAACTTGACATTTGGAATGTGATTTGTTTACACCCTAAACAATAACTCTCTGTTCTTCTACTACCAGCCCCAGTGTTTGTGTTAAGACTAAACAAAGGCTGGCCATAGACGGTTGGATGGTTCAAATCCCAACCAGTTCAGCAGGAATCACCCAAGATTCAAAACATATTTGGGCAGGCTGAATGTACCAAGTTGATCAATCGACCAACTTGGGTATAACCAGCCTGCCAGATTTACTTGCGATTATTGCTAGCATCTGCTATAGCTGCTAGCAATAATCACTGTCTTCTCCCGGTGGGGACGGCTTCCCCCAGCCTTCTGCTGGGAGAAGACAATTGTTATGAGGAAGTTTGAGTGACTCGAGTGAAACGCGTCAACGTTTCCCTGCATTACTGGCTGGATTTACAATATATAATTAATTTTCAAGCATTTGACTACGCTGTGGAGTACCGCCATCCTTTTGTCTTTTCCTATATTGCGTCTACGGTGGCGAGCCGAGGTGAGCACCTACAGGTGTCTACCACTTCATCTGATTGCCTGAGCGGTGTGTACTACATGTCGGGAGAAGACAATTGCTTGGCAGGAGGGATTCCTCTATCAACACTGTCTGGGAAATCGTGCAAATTTCTTTCCTGCAAACCATGGTAGCAAGAAAGAACTTTGCACCGTCTATGGCCTGCCAAAGGCGTATTACATAACCAAACTGAGCCTATCATTGAGAAGAACTGGGACCTATGCACTGATACAAAGGATAATGTGCAGAGATTCCTAACTTAAATCCGCAACCAATCACGATTAATCTTTCGCTGACCTGACTCCAAAAGCTGACATTTGGTTGTTTGCTATGATTGAACATGCTAGGTTTGTCATTTTATTCTGAAACCCTAATATATTTTCCATTGGTAATTTCATAAATATTCCAGAGGTAAATGTAGATTCACTCAAGCCATGTTTTAAAGCGGTATCAAACCCAAAAATGTAATATATTGCAACTTGCCAATTATTAGATGTGGTGGCTTCATTTGTTTTCTTATTTGAGACTTTGCCCCTTTGTTGTCACCTGGTGATCTGTCCAGTAATACACCTTCTGTAATAGAGTGCTTCTGGATGAAGGAGCACAGGATTACCGTTGGACAGCAGAATTGTTAAACTGGAGGGAGGGGAGTGCTGGATGTACTAGTAGATTTAGATACACTAACACATTGAAGCCAAACCCTTTTGGGATAAAGGTTTTACATAAATAAATAAAAGCTGATCATTGTAAGTACCCCCATCAGTGGTAAATGGTTTGCCCCATTCCTCTAAATGCTATATCTACAGGATAGCTTGTTTTTTGAAAAGCAAACTTACTGACCAGATCACCAGGTAAGCATAAGGGAATAAAAGCCTATAAAATAGTGCAGCCATCAGATCTAAGAACTGGTAAGCTACAATATAATAAATGTTTGCTTTTGGGCCATACCACCTAACTTGTGTGCAGATTGCAGAATGTTCTGTATTTAATACATGCTATACGTTGGGAGTATCCTGTGTCCTGTAGTGACGTAGGGATCGGAGGAAGAAACCACAGTGCATGTTGGAGGACAAAGGCATCCTACACACCTAGATGTGTCAAATGTTGAAGAGACAGACTGAGACTGCAATGCTGAAATTGATAAGGAGAGAGTTGAGTATACTACTTCTTTTCTTGCTAAGAACTGGACTTTTTATTCATTTAGAGGCCTGACAGGGGTCATTGTCACTGTGCTCAATCTGACTACATCACACCTCTGTTCCATTTTATTCTCCATGGACAAAAGGATAGTTTTTCCATAGTCAGCGGGTATCCTATATATCCCCATACCTCCGACTTTTTGAGATGGGAACGAGTGACACCTATTAGCAAACGTATGTAGGCACAGGACACACCCCCTGCCACGCCCCCTTAAAGGAGAATTATACAAAAAAAAATTAGTTAAACCCTCAAGTGCTTTTTTTTTTACCACTATTAGTCCTTTATACTGACTTTTGAAATTTACAAATGCATTAATTGATAAATTGGATGAAAGGTTTAGCACTGGGAAACACATTTTGAAAGATAAATAGTGAATTTTATATACAACTATATAGATCAGACCAAACTGAGGAAGAGAGAGGGACAGAGGAACTTTGTTCCAAGTCATGGAAGTCCCTCTAAAATCAGGGACAGTTGGGAGCTATGCATATCCCTTATCAGTGTACATTCCATAGGTGTGCGCAAGGGGTGTGCTAATCACCCTGTGCGGCACAGATTCCCCCTGCTGTTATTTCACCAAAGCCCCCCCCAATGGGCCTTCTAAAAAATGTAAAAAATAATTTAAAAAATTAAATAAAATAATAAAAATACTACTGACACCGTCCACTGACCTATTGACACCAACCTTTGCTCTACTGACAAGTCCACTGCTCTACTGACACCATCCACTGCCTACTAACACCGTCCGTGTTTTAATACATTTGGGGTGCACACCCTAATGCAATAGCCTGCGCACACCTATGGTACATGCAGATGGCCAAGCATCATCCATCTCAGTTCGGGATGGAGGATCTGCACTATCTTTACCTTGAGTGCTAGTGAACTTTGCTCTCACACTGGTTCTAACTTTTTTGTTTTGCAGAACAGAATTTCAATAAAAGCTCAATAAAAAAAGTATTTACAAATAACCAACAAAGTTTTATTGTATACTAAATGATTGAAGAAGCCATTGAAGAAATGATGGCAGCTCTTTTGGATATTCGGTTACATTTTTCTATGAAACCTATTGTCTACTGTACATTACTACAGTTTTGTTTGTCCTATCATATTATGGTCTGCAGGTCATGCAACTGTATCCCCTAGTTGTATAATATGCAGCTTTGTGTAAACATAGAATAACAAAGCTAATCTTTATTACTCATCGACATTCCATTGCTACACCATTGGCCACATGCTTCTCAGATACACCTTTCAAGGCAGAAACTAAAGCCATTCAGTTACATAAACACAGCCGTATTCCTTCTACTGTACACTGTTATACCAAACACATATATAGGTATTTTCCTGCTTGTATATACCATATATACCATACATTCTTGTAGCTGCACCTCTGTAAAATGTATGTTTAAAGTGGATGGAAACCCAAAAAAAAAATGTAATTAATAATTCTGCCTGGTAGAGTATAGCATGTCATATCATCTGTGCCCAGTCTTGCCAAAAAGAGTTAATCCAACTGTGAGTAATCAGCTTATCTTTTTTTCAGGAAGAGAAAGTCCGACTAACAGGGAAATACACAGTCGATCCGCCCCTTGCTCTGTGAGTGACAAGCAATTTGCTTATCTCCTTCACATAGCAGAGAAAGTTTTACACGCCCCCTCCCTCCCTCCTCAATGTCTCAGTATAGAGGTGGGTGGGGAGGCTTGTGACATCACAACTCCACCCGCCAAACTCCAGCAAACACAGACACCCTCTGATTTCAGAGTTTTACAGAGCTGCTAGTGCTTACAGGAAGGCCATTTGAAAGGTAGGGATATATACAGGAGGCTTGCATGTATATATACATTAATACTGTGTTATTAGTTTATACTGGGTGGGTGGTGGGTTTACATCCACTTCAATGAAAAAAAAAAAAAAACTTTCAGTGATGAATTTGACCAGGATTTTTTAAGTGAAAACCCTATGTAAAAATAATAATCTTCAATCAACCAATAAGAGCCTCATTTGACAGTAGCACTTTCAGGGAAGATGGGAACAGCAGGGCCCTGAAGCTAGAGAGGTTAAAGTATTACTAAACCCACAGCAGTAGAATCAGTCTGTATATGCAGTATTTTATGCTTGTTATACTCACTGTGCAACCTAAGGGGATAATCCTCTGCATTGTATAAAAGGCTATTTGATCCTGTCTTCTCTGATACCCCCTTCTTGCATTGTCCCCAAAACATGTCCGGATAAGACAGAGTTAATGGAGTCAGGCTGCACATGCTCAGATTGGTGTGTATTCTATTTTTTTCTTGGGAGAGTGCATGTGATCAGCACAGGGCCAATCAGCACTGTCCAGACAGAGGGTCAGGGGCCCTGCATCCTCATAGTACAGCCTGTGCAGTATGAAAACTCTTTCTACAAGCTTTAACCAGGCACTGATAGAAGTCACAAGACTGCTATATACTGCTCATGAGAAAAGGTATTTAGTATCTTATATTCACTAAAATTATTTCATTCTCCCTTAAAGTTCTAGGCTTTCCTCACTTCTCCAACCTCACCTTTCCTTTACCTCACCTGACCAAACTGTGATCAGGCCTCTGGCCCCATTTAAGCAGCCATGCTATTAAGTTATTAAGTTAGACATTATATAATTTTTGGCAGTCTTTCATTTCGATATGCTCAGTACCGCTTCCACTCCTGAGGGTTTTTGTAATCTGCTATTCTTCATTCAGAGTTTCACGGTATATAATGTTCTATTGTTCTAATACTTGCGGGTAATTACTTCCCCCTTTTATCTCCCCTCCCTTTTTTTTTCTTTTTCTCTCCTCCCCCCCCCGCCCCCACAACCGTTATCTACCCTTGGGTAGCCTAAATATTACCGGAATACGTTGTCCTCAAACGGTTGAGTGTATTACTCCGTTTTATACCTGTGTATACTTACTGTACTGTTAGAATCTCAATAAATATTTAAAAAAAATGATTGCCTTTTCATGTTCTGTGTACTGTGGGAGACCAGATATAGTGAATGCAGGGTCCTGGGTTTAGTAACACTTTAAGCCCCTAGTAACAAAGTGAAACTGTAGCAAGGTGCCCCTTTAATCACTATGCTCTGATGCAGACACTCCTTTAACTCCTTTTCCCACAATACACTTGGCTCCTGTACACATCTGTTTTAATATAAATGTCCCTGTTCCTCACCCTCATCAGCTCAGAGAGACTGCCTCTGATGATGTAGAGGTGGCTGGGCATGCGATCTACAGCCAGGTATATAGTTCCCCACTGCTGGTCCCAGGGTGCAGGCAGCCAGGCAGGAGCCAATAGCATGCAGCTTCCATGGAAGACCCAGCCACTTCAAATAGCACTTCTCCAATTGCTAGAAAATGACTGCACCCCAAGTGGGGTGGCCCTGCGTCTCCGGCCACTCACCTGTGTTACCAGCCCTGAGACTTTCCAGCCTTGAGCTCCCTCTAGCTGTTCACCAGACCTAGCCTGGACTTCACTGTGAGGCTTGCTGTCTGTGAGGTTAAGCACACATAACTATTTGTGTACTGTACCGTTTATTTATATGCTATTATTTATATTGAGGGTCAGAGCTGGTCAGGACTCTGATGTGAGCAGATGTGTGCTGGTTTGCTCCTGCTGATTACCAGCATAGAATCAGCTGGGAAACTTCTACATGTCTGGAGAGATCGTAGGCTGGAGGTGAGGTTCCCTGCATTGCCTGTCGTGACTGAATGGTGGAGAGAGCATGTCTGGCAGGATCACAAGGCTATCTATGCTACCGTCTGCGTGTCTGTGCTGCCCGTGCTGTTGGGGGGGCGCTCCAGGCGAGGGCTGAGCCACGTTATTCCCCCTGCGTCTACAGCCAAATCCCCCGAGCAGTAACATAGAGCTTTTTCCGGTGAGACCCCGGGTGGGGAAGCCAGAGAGCCGCAGAGAAATGCTGACTAGAACTGGAGGCTTGGTGAGTCTTAAGAATATTTATTATCGTATATTTATTTGCCATGTCATGTGTTTATCAATACGCACGAATTGGAGTGTCTGTCG
>BLSH010466543.1:1201009-1218201 GCA_018402905.1 Glandirana rugosa
CTCTCAATCTACGCCCTATATTGGATAATTTAAAAAAAAAAAGAGTACGATCTGGAATAAGCTTCCCTTATCTGTGGTTGGGCGGGCAAATTTAATCAAAATGTTTTGGGCCCTGCAGCTACTATATGTCCTACTCAATGCACCTATGTGGATTCCCTTAAAATGGTTTTAAAAAATAGATTCCTTGTTTAGCGTTTTGCTTTGGAAAGGGCGGAGTGCGAGAATAAAGCTCTCCACTCTGCAGCTTCTAAAGACAAAGGGGGCCTAGCTATTCCAAATGCCAGAATATATTTTTTTAGCAGCTCAGCTCCAACAGATTGCAGGATGGGGAACGATAGATTGGTCGGATGCAATACAATCAATACTGTTGAGTAGATTCGCACAATACCACCTGATAGCCCAGATAGAAGCAGCCCTATTTGCAGGTGCCTTTCAAACTCCTACCTTGGGGCTTATACATAAAACCTGGCAGTGGATGAGATGTATAATGCAATATGAGAATATCTCAGTGTATTCACCACAATGGGGAAATAAAAATCATAAGGAATTATATAACTTAAAAGAATTTAGAGTATGGAGAGAAGCAGGGATAAAATACTCAGATGATCTGTTAAAATCATTTCAAGAACTCCAGGCTAAGTACCCACTTCCCTCTTATACATTGTACCAATATTTACAGCTCCACCATGCCATACAGACACAGTCAAAGGATATTAAATGGAAGATACAAAATATGCCACTTATAGATTTAATAATGAAGAAACAGTCAAAAAAGTGCTTTATATCTACTATTTATGGTTGTTTAATGGAACAACCTCAAAAGATAAATAGTAGCTTAGCTAGAAGGAGATGGGGAAAAAGAGCTTGGGATAATGAAAACTATTTTAGAACACATACAGATGGTATCTGTATCACCCCAGCAATGTCTAACCCAACTATACATAACTTATAGAGCATACAGAACTCCAAAACAATTACATTAATGGGGGAGGAGGGATACAGCGGACTGCCCGAAATGTTTAAGGTCCCCTGCAGTTTTAATGCACATGCTATGGAAATGTCCCAAGATTTTTAGGTACTGGCAAAAGGTGGTGGATACCATAAACCAGGTATATCAAATCCAGATACAATTAGATCCCAGGGTCTGTATATTGGGATACATAGATAAGGAAATACATACATCAGTACTGAGGTTAACTATCAATAAGATGTTATTTATAGCAAGAAAATTTATAGTATCAAAGTGGATTTCCCCCAATATACCGACATATGAAGAATGGAGGGCACAGGTTAATGATACATTTTTAAAAGAATGTCATGTGTATAGGAATATAGGATCATTAAATAGATTTATTAAAATATGGGGACCCTGGCTAACAACATTTGATTTGACGCCATATATCTTGGAAACAGATGTAATCTAAGGGTAAATGCACTTTTTTGCTACATATAGAGCCTTATAAAGACTTTGAATAACGTAAATGGAAAAATAGACTTTATAGGCACCACTGATAAAAAAAATACATATTTTATTTATAACGTATCACATAGAGGTTAAAATCACAAATAAAAACAATACTGTCACAATTTGCAGTTGAAAGTCAGATGTCTCCAGTTATAGCCACATGGATCAGGGATATATAACTTGAAACCCTGATAGCTACACCGCAGCTTATAAATAGTAACATTTAAAGGAAGCTCATCATGTTTTGTGGGGAATTTCTTCTTCGGGAGCTTATATATAATTTCTAAATGAAGATGGCGTGACATCAAATAAGTGCTGTGTATATATACATAATTTTGACAATTATCAAATATAACATCATAATCCTCCAGTGTATCAATAGCAAAGTAACAATACTGTGTCTGGAAACCAGCACCCCACAACAGTGCATGCATTGGTGAGTTATGGATGGATGTGGACACATGCCAGATAGCATAAAGTATAAGAAGGTGTACAAGCTGCACCATCAATTAGTTGCAATAGCCTGTAATACAGGGGTAAGAAAAGGTGGTGACACCCCCGCTCAAGTAATTGTTCCTGCACCCACAATAGAGTAAGTGTCACACCAGTGGTTAGTAATTGACAGGCATACTCACCTCTGACACTAACAGTATTACTTATAAATACTTTACCGTGCTGAATCTTAGTTCCCTGATTAAACCACTAAGACATTATTATGAGGAAGTGCTCAAAAGCAGAAAAGCCGGCAAAAGCATGTGGTGCTATGAGCAAGGCTTAGTTGTTGAAACGCGTAAGCCCTTCTTTGTTATTGGATTTTAACATGTGAGTCAATAAAGTTGTTAGGTTTTCTGCTTTTGAAGAAGTGAAACGCTAGACCAGGGGTCTCAAACTGGTGGCCCGCCAGCTGTTGCAAAACTACAAGTCCCATGAGGCATTGCAAGGCTGACAATTACAAGCAAGACTCCAACAGGCAGAGGAATGATGGGAATTTGGGACTTTGGAATTTTGCCTAGTTTCACAATAGCTGGGGGACCGCCATTTTGAGACCCCTGCTCTATGCAGAGCACCAGTGTCCCTCATCATTCAGCCTAGAGGTAGAGTGCAACTTGTTTCTTCTTTGAGTATTGTAAAGAACTCCTGTTTGCACAGCTTCATAATCCTTTAACATTGTTCTGTACTGCATGGATACTATTTGCCTTTCTTAGCCTGTTTGTATTGTTTATCTTACTCTGCACCTATTTAGTAAACTTTAAATTACAGTTACCCTTTGTCTGATCATTTGAACAATTTCTGATTCTATTACAAAACTAACACCTGAGAAGCACACAGTGAAGGGTGTTCTGACTAATAAAGGTAATAGTAGACATCAGGTGTCTGTCTCCTTACATGCAGATCTTTTACTTTCAAAATAGGTGGCAAGTTCACTTTAGAAGACTTATAAAAAATACAAATACAGAAGTGAAGTGTTATTCGACAAACATTATTCTGAACTGATGCATCTACCTCAAACAAAAGCCCCGTAACATTGTTACCTGGATATACTGTTGAAGAAGAAAGCACCTAAACATATTCTTTGCTGAAGAGGCAATAAAAATGTTTGCAAGTGAATTCACCAGACATAATATCAGGTAAATAACGGCGCAATGCGAATCAATCAAATAACTATGAAAGCTATAACATCACATACTAAAGTGCAATTAAACATACACATATGTGTTCAAAACAATATACAAAAAGCAAGTAATATAACGTCTATAACACCCAGTGTTAAGAGCGATGAAATAAAGGGTATCCCTAGGAAAAGTCGTGATGACGAAATGAGTCGGAACGGGGCTGTACGGCAACCGGAAGTAACGTGTCACGATCAACTAGAAGTGATGTTCCGGCAGAAACGAGCGGTCGGTTGGGGTACACTTACCTAGGTGTTCTGTCCATCAGGACTAGCGTTTGATGGTGAGGCAGGATAATTTTAAAAACGTCTTTCAAATTGGATGAAATGTGAGTGAATTATATTATGTTTTGGTTTTAAATAAAGGGTCTTTCAACATATTGCACTCTGTTTTGTCTTCTCTTGTATGAGTACCTACTCTGGGCTAACTACATGTGTTGGAGATTTCTGCAGATGCAGAAAACTGCGCATTTGCCTAACATGAGAAAGTGAGGCAAATCCATTTGGTGAGTTTACTCCTAATAGGGAAGCGGTTGCGCACTTTTCACGTGGTGTGGTATGAGGACTGTATGACGCTATTCAAGTGGACTTCCATTGACTTCTAATTTCTGGAAAAACATTGAATTTTGAGTCATATGTGAACTCTCTATGGACTGCTTTGCCTTATCATTTGTTTCATCACTTTTAACACTGGCTGTTATAGACTTTATATTATTTGCTTTTTGTATATTGTTTTGAACACATATGTGTATGTTTATTTGCACTTTAGTATGTGATGTTATACCATTCATAGTTATTTGATTGATTCGCATTGCGCCGTTATTTACCTGATATTTTGTCTGGTGAATTCACATAGAACTTTTCGAAACACTTGGCGCCCGCGTTATAGCCAAAAGGCGGCTACAGCACAGGCTTAAAATGCCGGGAGGGCGTACATGGATGTCCTCTCATATTCACGTTGCTGGCGCCCCCCTGGGGTGCGCGGCCAGTGCGCTCTGTGATCGCCAAGTTCCTGGGAGTCAGCTGATCACTGATTGAGGTAAAGGGCCAATCACAGCGGGCCCATTACCACATGATCAGCTGTCAGCCAGTGACAGATGACCATGGAAGTTAACAGATGCTGGTTATCTGCCTCTTTTTTCTTCACGCTATCACGTGAAGAAAAGCAGTGCCGCTAACCAGTGCCCACCAGTGCCATATATCAGTGCCCATCAGTACTGCTAATGAGTGCCCACCAGTGCCATCTATGAGTGTCCATCAGTACTGCTAATGAGTGCCCAACAGTGCCATCTATTAGTGCCAATCAGTGCTGCCAATCAGTGCCCATCATTGCCTCATCATCAGTGTCACTTATCAATGCCACCTATCAGTGCCACCTACCAGTGCAACCTCTCCGTGCCACCTATCAGTGTCACCTATCAGTGCCCATCAGTGCCACCCATCAGTGCAGCCTCATCAGTGCCTCCTGATCAGTGCCCACCAGTGCCGCCTCATCTGTGCCACCTATCAGTGCTCATCAGTGCCACCTATCAGAGCTCATCAGTGCTGCCTCATCAGTGCCCATCACTGCAGCCTATCAGTGCCCATCAGTGCCACCTCATCAGTGCCCATCAGTGAAGAAGATTACCTGTTTGCAAAATTTTATAACAAAATATGAAAAAATGTATTTTTTTCAAAAATGTTAGTCTTTTTTTTGTCTGCTTTGCAAAAAAAGTAAAAACCCAGTGGTGGTCACATACCACCAAAAGAGAGCTCTATTTGTGTGAAAAAAATGATTAAAATTTCATACGGGTACAGTGTTGCATGACTGCACAATTGTCATTCAAAGTGTGACAGTGCTGAAAGCTGAAAATTGGCCTGGGCAGGAAGGGGGTATAAGTGCCCAGTAAGCAAGTGGTTAATTTTGTTTAAAGTGGTAGCAATCAAATTATTATTTTTTCCTTTTCAATGTTTATTTTATTATTTTATGTTCTGTAGCACATAGGTGGGCTTGGTGGTTTCTTTTCACAGGTTACTCCTTTGACAGTTTAATAAAACTGTTTGAACTGCAAGAAAGTGCCTTTGATACTGTGTAACCTAGCCAGGTCATCAGTTACAGACGTTAAGCACTGACATTGTCCTAGAAATAACTTGCAGCAAAGCAAATAAAGTATGGCAGCTTTCACTTGAGGTTTCTCAAGCAGATATTTAGCTTAGTTACCTGATCCACATGAAGTTCAACTCCAGCCAGAATATTTTTTTTCTTTTAGTTTTGGGTAGAGGGTGAAAGTATAAGAACCTGTGTCAGGTCTCTAATTTACTGCTGTTTCTCAGTTTGGTGCATTTCCCCCACTGCCTGTCCTGGTCAGTGGAACAAATAGGGTACGTCTAAACTATAACAGTTGTCACTGGAAAGGAGTAGCTCAATTGGCCATTGGGCCAAGTAGGGGTTACTTAACCACTTCAGCTGCGGAAGGTTTGCCCCCCTTCATGACCAGGCCATTTTTTCTGATAAGGCACTGTGTCACTTTAACTGACAATTGCGTGGACGTGCAACGCTATACCCAAATAAAATTGATGTCCTTTTTTTTTTGCACAAATAGAGCTTTCTTTTGGTGGTATTTGATCACCTCTGCGGTTTTTATTTTTTGAGCTATAAACAAAAAAAGAGCGACAATTTTGAAAAAACAACAAACAATATTTTTAACTTTTTGCTATAAAACATACCCAATAAAAACATTTTAAGAATCAAATTTATAAATCAATTTAGGCCAATATGTATTCTGCTACGTTTTTGGTTAAAAAAATCCCAATAAGTGTATATTGATTGGTTTGAGCAAAAGTTTTGCATCTACAAACTATGGGATATTTTATGGAATTTTTATTTATTTATATTTTCTACTAGTAATGGCGATCAGCGACTTATAGCTGGACTGCAACATTACGGAGGACGAATCGGACACTCTTGATACTTTTTTGGGGACCAGTGACACCAATACAGTGATCAGTGCTAATAAATATGCACTGTCACTGTATTAATGACACTGGCAGGGAAGGAGTTAACTTTAGGGGTGATCAAAGGGTTAAATATGTCCCTAGGGAGTGCTTTCTAACTGTGTGGGGATGCTTTGACTGTGGGAAGACAGAGATCCATGTTCCTGCTTAGCAGAAACACAGGATATGTGTTTTCCCTTCTAACAGAATGGCGATCTGCCTTGTTTAGATCACGTTCTGTCTCTATCGGGAATGATTGGTGGGTTCCGGTGGATAGCGGGTCCGCCGGACCTTCTTACTGGCTCCCGCTGTGTCCAATCACAGCGGGAGCAGGTCACTGCACGTGCACGCCGCAGACCCGGAAGTGCAGAATCTCATAAAGGTCCGTGATTATGTGCAGAGGAGCCACCGCCCTGTAGTAAATGCACTTTAAGAGGTTAAAATGGAATTACAGGCTCTAATTAACTAAGCCTAAAATGGCTGCCACCCCCTTCTAACTCCTATACTAACCACCCTGAAGAAGGAAGATGCTTATATTTACCTATTCTCAGAGCGCTCCGGTCTAATCACAGGATCTCCCCAGCAGCCGGAGAGCGTTCTGACAACAGATCTGATGTCTGAGCAGTAATTTCAACCGTAGGCTTACTATGGGACATCCATTTTTGGATGGTCCTCCTTTCTCCCGAAGCCCCCACTGGGAGCCGATCATGTGACCAGATCGTAATGCCCTGAGAATTAGTAAGTATAAGCATCTTCCTCCTACAACAGGGTTTCTCTACTAGGGTTCCATGGAACTCTAGGGTTTCTCCAGAGGTTGCTAGGGGTTTCTTGAGCAATGAGCAATTTCAGCCTCTCAGATAAGCTTCCACTGACACCACTGATCTTTTTACTATCTGTAAGGGGGTAATTCTTCCCAATGACCACAAGTGTAAGGAGCGTTATTCCCAATGACCACAAATTTAAGGAACATTCTTCCCAGTGAAAATCACAGTAATGTATTATGAGTTGTAGATATAGTCATTTTTAGTAGAGGTTCCCTGAAACCGGAAAGCTATTTCAAGGGTTCCTCTGTGTTGAAAAGGCTGAGAAAAGTTGTTCTACAGAGTATTTGAAATAGGTGTTAGAAGGGGAGTGAGTGCCATTTTAACTACTTCCACACTGCCTACCGTATATATTTACGAGGGTAGTGTGGATGTGTCCTGCTAATCACCGTAAGTAAATGGCGATTTGCGGAGTGGCAGCTAGGGGGCACGCGCGCCCGCCGTACTCCAGAGGAGTGTGCCTGCGGCTCGGGCGGACCCGATGTCCGCTGGCGAGTCGCGATGAGCTGCCAGAGCCAAAGAGCGGGGAACCGCCAATGTAAACACGGCGGTTCCCCCCTTTGTTAGTGGGGGCATAGGAGATCTACTGATCCCTGTCACAGGGATCAGTTAGATCTCTTATGCCCAAGGTAGCCCAGCCCCCCTACAGTTAGAACACGCCCAGGGAACCCATTTAACCCCTAGTTCTCCCCCTGCAGGTTAACCCCTTCACTGCCAATGGCATTTACACAATAATCAGTGCATTTTTATAGCACTGATCGCTGTATAAATGCCAATGGTCCCAAAAAAGTGTCAAAATGGTCCGACATGTCCGCCGCAATATCGCAGTACCGCTAAAAATTGCAGATCGCCGCCATTACTAATAAAAAAATTTAAAAAAATTAAAAACCCAGAAATGAATTCTCATTATTCGTAAACGCGACAACGTTTGCGCAAAAATCAATAAACGCCGATTGCAATTTCTTTTACCAAAAATATGAGGAAGAATATAAATCAGCCAAAACCAATGGAAAAAAATGTTTTTTTTATATATTTTTTTGGATTTGTATTTTAGCAAAAAGTAAGAACCTTTTTTTTTGCAAAATTGTCGCTCTTCTTTTGTTTATAGCGGTGATCAGAAATGACGCAGAGGTGACCAAATACCACCAAAAGAAAGCTCTGTTTGTGGGAAAAAAAGGACGCAAATTTTGTTTGGGTACAACGTCGCATGACCGCGCAATTGTCAGTTAAAGTGACGCAGTGCCGAATCGCAAACAGTGCTCTGGTCCTAAAGGGGGAAATCCTTCCGGGGCTGAAGTGGTTACTTAGTTAGAGCCTGGATTTTAACTTTAATAACAAATCTATCCAGGCATTGCAACAGCTCCTTATCATGCAGAAATATTTTCCATCATTTGAGTAAATTAGAAATCAATTCTCTTACTGGTGACGAGTGACATCTGTCCACCTAGATGATGGCTGGGCCTAGCAGAAGTGATTTGAATGATAGTTGTTAGATCTTAGTGCCTGGCATTTTAAATCAGAGTTATGTCAGCACTAAATCTGGCCATCCTTGGTTTGCCTGCAATGCTGAGTGACAGCTTATTGTTTATGTAGTTACATATGTTCTAATGAGCATTGTGTAACCGGTGTACTTCATAGCAGATAATTGCATGATAACTTTGCACATTGATAAGACTGAATAGGTATGTCTTGAGCTCATCACACACGTGTGTACACAATAACCCAACAAGCCTGGCCCTAACACACCAGATGTGACGTGCAAAGCAAAAACACTTATAAAATCTTAACTGATGTCAACTTAATAAAGACCATGTGACAGATTGTGGGTTTAACTGTTTCCACAATAATGTTTTAATGATGCTTAAGTACGCTAAACCTTTTTAGCCAAAGGCCCAATACACACGAACATTAAGTATTGCGCAGAGGTAAATGCAAAGAAATATTTTTACAGCACATGACAACCCCTGAAAGTAACAAGGGGTAGCATTGTTCAATAACTAGTCATCTGCCTCCCCCTACTGGTTGAAATGTAGCATAACCAAATCTGATGCAGCCAAGTAGTACAGTACATCATTTTATCAACTTTTATTATTTAGAATCAATTCTTCTGAAATACTGTACATAAATATGAGTTTATACAGTATCTCACAAAAGTGAGTACACCCCTCACATTTTTGTGAATATTTTATTCTATCTTTTCATGTGACAGCACTGAAGAAATGACACTTTGCTACAATGTAAAGTAGTAAGTGTACAGCTTGTATAACTGTGTAAATTTGCTGTCCCCTCAAAATAACTCAACACACAGCCATTCATGTCTAAACCGCTGGCAACAAAAGCGAGTACATTCCTAAGTGAAAATGTCCAAATTAGGCCCAATTAGCCATTTTTCCTCCCCGGTGTCATGTGACTCATTAGTGTTACAAGGTCTCAGACGTGAATGGAGAGCAGGTGTGATAAATTTGGTGTTATCGCTCTCACTCTCTCATAGCGGTCATTGGTAGTTCAACATGGCACCTCATAGCTAAGAACTCTCTGAGGATTTGAAAAAAATAATTATAGCTCTACATAAAGATGGCCTAGGCTATAAGAAGACTGCCAAGACCCTGAAACTGAGCTGCAGCAAGGTGGCCAAGACCATACAGTGGTTTAACAGGACAGGTTCCACTCAGAACAGGCCTCACCATGGTCAACCAAAAAAGTTGTGTACATGCTCAGTGTCATATCCAGAGGTTGTCTTTGGTAAATAGACATATGAATGCTGCCAGCATTGCTGCAGAGGTTGAAAGGGTGGGGGGGTGGGGGGTCAGCCTGTCAGTGCTCAGACCATACGCCGCACACTGTATCAAATTGGTCTGCATGGCTGCTGTCCCAGGAGGAAGCCTCTTCTAAAAATGATGCACAAAAAAGCCGCAAACAGTTTGCTGAAGACAAGCAGACTAAGGACATGGATTACTGGAACCATATCCTGTGGTCTGATGAGACCAAAATAAACGTATTTGGTTCAGATGGTGTTAAGCCTGTGTGGGGGCAACCAGGTGAGAAGTACAAAGACAAGTGTGTCTTGCCTTCAGTCAAGCATGGTGGTGGGAGTGTCATGGTCTGGGGCTGCATGAGTGCTGCCGGCACTGGGATGCTACAATTCATTGAGGGAACCATGAATGCCAACATGTACTGTGACATACTGAAGCAGAGCATGATCCCCTCCCTTCGGAGACTAGGCTGCAGGGCAGTATTCCAACATGATAACGACCCCAAACACACCTCCAAGATGACCACTACCTTGCTAAAGAAGCTGAGGGTAAAGGTGATGGACTGGCCAAGCATGTCTCCAGACCTAAACCCTATTGAGCATCTGTGGGTCATCCTCAAACGGAAGGTGGAGGAGCTCAAGGTCTCTATCACCCACCAGCTCTGTGATGTTGTCATGGAGGAGTGGAAGAGGACTCCAGTGGCAATCTGTGAAACTCTGGTGAACTCCATGCCCAAGAGGGTTAAGGCAGTGCTAGAAAATAAAGGTGGCCGCATAAAATATTGACACTTTGGGACCAATTTGGACATTTTCACTCACTTTTGTTGCCAGTGGTTTAGACATTAATGGGTGTGTGTTGAGTTATTTTGAGGGGACAGCAAATTTACACTGTTATACCAGCTGTATACTCACTACTTTACATTGTAGCAAAGTGCCATTTCTTCAGTGCTGTCACATGAAAAGATAGAATAAAATATTCACAAAAATGTGAGGGGTGTACTCACTTTTGTGAGATACTGTATATAGACACAGATACATAAGTCATATTAAACGCTGTCTATTTCATCTAAGATTCTAAACAAGCTGTTCATATATCCTACTTGTTTATACAGTAAGTTGTATAAGCATTTCATAATGCACTTGTGGGTGGGGCCAGTTGATTGGTACCCAAGATGGAGTAAAGGCAGACAGAGGCCAAGGAAGCACTGGTATTATTTGGTTAAATGGAAGTAACACATACATGTAGTGGGCAGCAGCATAATGCTTGCTTAACAATCCCAAAACTGTATGGATACAGTTATCAGCCAAAAACTGACGTACGACAGCCTGTCGTATAATAATCCGACCCTTGGTATGCTCCATTCGACAGCCGATTTTGAATTATCATCCAACAGAAGTTGTATGAGAAGACTAGAAAACTTTTGTTTGCCAACAAGGCGTCGTCCGATTTTCGGCTCATCTGTACAGAAGTTGGACAAACAAAAGTTGTAAATACAAACACGCATGCTCAGAATCCAGGAAGTGTTCGGTCGTATAAACCTGCGTCCGTAATTCACAATTCACATTCACCTGAACTTCCTCTTTATACGCTTGTAACACATCACTACGTTCGGCTTTGTCGAACAATAATTTGAATACCGTCAGTACGCTAGACAAAATCACGGACAGCCGATTTTGGGAGAAGTTGGACGTGTGGTCGCACAACAATCGCATCGTGTGCACGAGGCTTTAGAAATTCAGGCAATTCGAGTACAATGGCTCATAGCAACATAAGCTGTACTTTTAACACAGTTCCATCACTTGAGGTTCCACATTAACAATGCTTACATTACTGGGGCAGCATCCAAGTTAAAGTGATTGTGAAGTCTTGTTTTTTTTTTCCTATAAAAATAACAAACATGTTATACTTACTTGCTCTGTGCAGTGGATTTGCACAGGGCAGCCCGGATTCTCCTCTTCTTGGGTTCCTCTTCTGCGCTCCTGGCCCCTCCCTCCTGTTGGGTGCCCCAATTGCAAGCAGCTTGCTATGGGGGCACTCAAGCTGAGTCACAGCTCCCTGTGTCCATTCAGACACAGAGCCGTGGCCCGGCCTGCCCCCTCTCTGTTCTCATTGGCTCACTGCCTTTGATTTACAGCAGCGGGAGCCAGTGGCGCTTCGCTGGCATCTCAGCCAATGCAGAGGGAGAGTCCCGGACAGCCAAGTCTCTCATGCAACATCGCTGGATTGAGATGGAGCTCAAGTAAGAGGGGGGCTGCTGCACACGGAAGGCTTTTTATCTTAATGCATAGAGTGCATTAACCACTTGCCGACCGCCGACCGGCAATTGACGGTGGCAAAGTGGCTCTGTAACGCGGATCGCCGTCATATGACGGCGGCCGTGAGATCGCGCCTAGTGAGCGCGCGTGCGCCGCCGGAGGCGCGCCCCGCGCGCTCACTGTGTTTGGGGAGGGCCAGGGAGCGGGTGCGGCGGCTTCGATTGCCGCCGGCTACCCGCGATGGCCCCCCCGGAGTGAAGGAACGGAGGTCCGTGTATGTAAACACGGACCTCCGTTCTGTGAAGGGGGAAGGGCTGTGATCACAGCCTTCCTGTATATGAAGGCTGTGACCATTTCCCTTCCCCAGCTAGGGCAGTCCCCCCACAGTTAGAACACGCCCAGGGAACATAGTTAACCCTTAGAGCGCCCCCTGCAGGTTAACCCCTTCACTGCCAATGGCATTTACACAGTAATCAGTGCATTTTTATAGCACTGATCGCTGTATAAATGCCAATGGTCCCAAAAAAGTGTCAAAATGCTCCGACATGTCCGCTGAAATATCGCAGTACTGCTAAAAATCACAGATTGCCGCCATTATTAGTAAAAAATAAAAAATAAATAAAAACCCCAAAAATGAATTCTCATCATCCGTAAACGCGACCACTTTTGCGCAAACCAATCAATAAACGCCGATTGCGATTTTTTTTATCGCAAATATGAGGAAGAATATAAATCGGCCAAAAACGGTGAAAAAAAATGTTTTTTTATATATTTTTTTTGGATTTGTATTTTAGCAAATAGTAAGAAATTTGGGTTTTTTCGCAAAATTGACGCTTTTCTTTTGTTTATAGCGGGGATCAGAAATGACGCAGAGGGGATCAAATACCACCAAAAGAAAGCTCTATTTGTGGGAAAAAAAGGACGCAAATTTCGTTTGGGTACAACGTCGCACGACCGCGCAATTTTCAGTTAAAGCGACGCATCGCCGAATCGCAAAAAAGGGCTCCAGTCCTAAAGCTGGAAATCCTTCCGGGGCTGAAGTGGTTAAGATAAAAAAAAACCTTCTGCCTTTACAACCATTTTAAGAGGGTGGCTGTTAGGCAGAGTAGCAGTGTAGGCACACTGACAGAAAGTTCTTTGTCCCAGCTTTGAAGTCCCAAGATAGAGGAGCTAGCAGCATTATCCCTATTCTGTCTCTCCTTGGCACAAACCTCTCCCTAATGTTAAGCGTACTGTCCCTTACTGACGGGCATCCTGCCCCTATGCAATTCATTTTGCAAAGTGCAGCAACTGTAGTGCGTATGCAAATGAGGTGAAACAACTGTCAATGTGAAAAAAAAGATAAATAATTCCACAATAGTGCACTAATTACTCAACAAATCTCCTAAATATTAACATTGTGATAAAATCCCCCAGGGGTATGGCTACACGGCAACGCTGAGACGGTGACTCCACGTGTGTGAAGGAAGCTATGAGGAGATCTCAACACTGAGTCATCTGACATGTTTGGAATTTTAACAAGGTGATTTGAATATTTTATGATGTGAGTGCATTACGTTAATAAGCCGGTTACCTTATGGTCTGGAGAGTGTCTTTATTGATCTGGATGGAGATTGGCGTGTCTAACCTGTTGCCGACCGCCCGCCGTGGCTTGACGGGGGCAACTTGGCTCGTTATCGTGAAATGCCATCGGGTGACTGCAGCCACAAGAACGAGTATCGTGAGCGCGCGTGCGCCGCCAAAGGGGCACATGCTCACTGTGTTCCAGGGGAGCCAGGGAGCGGGTAGGGCAGACTCGATGTCCATTGTCTACCCGCGATCGATCCCCCAATGTGACAGAATGGGGGTCCGTGTATGTAAACACGGATCTCTATTCTGACAGGGGGAAGGGATGTGATCGCAGGTTTCCTGTAAATGGGAGCCGTGATCACTCCCCTCCCCCAGCCAGCCCAACCCCCATACAGTTAGAACATACACAGGGAACACAGTTAACCCCCTTAGAGCACCCCCTGCAGGTTTACCCCTTCCCTGCCAGTGACATTTATACAGTAATCAATGCATTTTCATAGCACTGATCGCTGTATAAATGCCAATGGTCTCAAAAAAGTGTCAAAATGGTTCGACATGTCCGCCCCAATATCGCAGTCCCAATAAAAATCGCAGATCGCCACCATTACTAGTAAAAAATAAAAAAAATAAAAACCCCATAAAAGAATTCTCATCATTTGTAAATGCAGCAACTTTTGCGCAAATCTATCAATATACGCCAAATTTTTTTTGGACATGTATTATAGCAAAAAGAAGAAATATTGTTTTTTTTTTGCAAAATTGTCTCTCTTCTTTTGTTTATAGCGGTAATCAGAAATGACAGAGAGGTGATCAAATACCACCAAAAGAAAGCTCTTATTGTGGGGAAAAAAGGATGCAAATTTCCATCCATTTGGGTACAATGTCGCACGTCCGTACAATTGTCAGTTAAAGCGACGCAGTGCCGAATCGCAAAAAGTGCTCTGGTTCTAAACTAGGAAATCCTTCCGGGGCTGAAGTGGTTAAGCAGCTCTTCAATAACATCCAATAAGGCGATATCTGCCAGACATGAGAGTGAATGGCAACAACATCTGGTGAGCTTTATTCTTAAAGCAGAACTTCAGTCATTTTTTCATCTTTCCATCTACTAAATCCTCTGCCCTTGTTTTTTTTTCTGCCAGTAAATACCTTATACAGCCCACTTCCTGTTTTCTGTCTGGTAAAAAGGCTCAGCATTTGACATCATGCACAGCTCTTTCTCTCACTCTCATGAGAGTTTGCTAGGAAGGGAGGGGGGATGCGTCATAAGAGGGCCAATGAGTGCCGCAGAGCTGGAGGTGTGCCTCTGTGTACATTCAGGATGTGATGAGGCAGCAGCTTCAGCTGCCCACAGTTAAAATGGATGCAGCCAGACTCAGTGGAGCAGTGGCGGCTGGTGAATTTTTAGGATGGGGGGTGCCAGGCCCCGCCCTTTCTTTTTGATGCCTCCTACTTCTCATAAGCCCCACCCCTTATAGAATCCACCCACTACGTCTCCTGTATTCCACATAATGTGTCAGGAGTATACAGCTCAGCATCATAGGACAGAGTACACAGCTCAGCATCACAGGTGGAGTATATTGCAGCCAGTAACACAGTATGCAGCCAGTACACAGGTATTGCAGCCAGTACACAGGTATTGCAGCCAGTATCACAGTATGCTGCCAGTACACAGGTATTGCAGCCGGTGCACAGGTATTGCAGCCGGTACACGGGTATTGCAGCCAGTACACAGGTATTGCAAGCCAGTATGATAGTATACAGCCAGTACACAGGTATTGCAGCCAGTACACAAGTATTGCAAGCCAGTATCACAGTATACAGCCAGTACACAGGTATTACAGCCAGTACACAGGTATATTCAGCCAGTACACAGGTAGCCCATTCTCGATCCAGCGCTGTGCATGAGAGCAACAGCTCTCCAGGCTCTTTCCCTCCTCACAGGGCAGCTTGATAGTAGTGGCAGCCATTGGCTCCTGCGGCTGTCAATAAAATTCTGTAATAAAAGAGTGGGGGCAGGGCAAAGCCAGGCTGTCTGTGTAAATAGATGGAAACCGGGCGGCTTGGTAGCAAGCCTGCATGAGTGCCCCCATTTTCTTTCTGTGGGGGCATTTGCAAAACAGGAGGATCCAGGAGTGCTGGCGGGGGAGTACAGAAGAAGAGGATTGGGGCAACTCTGTGCAATGAAAGATTTACAATCACTTTAAACAGGGCCTTCTTCTTGGTATCCACTATCCGGGATCAAAGGGACTCAATTTACTTATGTCCTGTTTTATTTATTACTTGCAGCAAGGTTCATCGTTGTTTTCACTGCACTCAGGCTGCTACTGCAACCTATCGTCACAGGATACTGTTATATGCAACCTCCTTCCCATGCTGTAAAAATCTACAGTGTACTGGGACAAGGAGCACATGGATTGTATTTTCCAGGACTATTCAGAACACAAGAACACTGACAACACTGGAAGGTTTCATACAACTTCTAACCAGTGATGGCCCGTCCATTATTGGTGCACGGGCGCCCCCCCCCCATCCATGAGTCCGGCCCCTAAGCTACATGCAGGGTGCTGGATGCATGGATTCCAATGAAGGGGGATTTGAAGCACGTGATTAGAGTCAGAGGCTCTAATAGAGTGATTAGAACCAGAGGCTCTAATAGGCTTCAACAAAGGGTGGGCTCGGGGAGCAGAGCACTGTGCTCCGAGCCCACTCAGTTGTGTGACAATAGCAAATGAATATTTGCTATTGTAACGCTGATTCTCCTCCCAGCCAATCAGGAAGCGGGTCATGAGACCCATTTCCCAATTGGCCGAAGGCAGAAGCAATCTTATTGGCCAAGGGGGAGGAGGAAGGAGACGTACGGCTCGGAGGAGAAGCAGGGGAAGATCAATCGACCCACCAGCCACCACTGTGACTCCAGAGATGGCTCACCCTAAGGCAGTGGTTCTCAACTCCGGTCCTCGGGACCCCCCAACAGGCCAGGTTTGCAGGATAACTGAAATGCATCACAGGTGATATCATTTGCTGCTCAGTGATTGCAGTATGCTAGTCTGCATCTCCCCAAGGTAATACTTAAAATCTGGCCTGTTGGTGGGTCCCGAGGACCGGAGTTGAGAACCACTGCCCTAAGGTAAGGAGGCCGTCCGTCTGCTGCAGAGGGGGGGTGTTTCGGGGGTGTTCCCCTCACTCATGTCCGTCTCCAGGGGGGTGTCATTGGTTTGCCGCCCCCACACCCGCTGAATTATCGAGCCTCAGCAGCCACTGCAACAGTACTAGCACTTTAACCACTTAAGGACCGGAAGGATTTCCAGCTTTAGGACCGGAGCCCTTTTTGCGATTCGGCGCTGCGTCGCTTTAACTGACAATTGCGCGGTCGTGCGACGTTGTACCCAAACGAAATTGGCGTCCTTTTTTTCCCACAAACAGAGCTTTCTTTTGGTGGTATTTGATCACCTCTGCGTCATTTCTGATCGCCGCTATAAACAAAAGAAGAGCGACAATTTTGCAAAAAAACCCAAATTTCTTACTTTTTGCTAAAATACAAATCCAAAAAAAAAATATAAAAAAACATTTTTTTTCACCGTTTTTGGCCGATTTATATTCTTCCTCATATTTGCGATTAAAAAAATCGCAATCGGCGTTTATCGATTGGTTTGCGCAAAAGTGGCCGCGTTTACGGATGATGAGAAT
>BLSH010466543.1:1218211-1229786 GCA_018402905.1 Glandirana rugosa
TTTTTGGGGTTTTTATTTTTTTTTTATTTTTTACTAAAAATGGCGGCGATCTGCGATTTTTAGCGGTACTGCGATATTGGGGCGGACATGTCGGACCATTTTGACACTTTTTTGAGACCATTGGCATTTATACAGCGATCAGTGCTATAAAAATGCACTGATTACTGTGTAAATGCCATTGGCAGTGAAGGGGTTAACCTGCAGGGGGCGCTCTAAGGGTTAACTGTGTTCCCTGGGTGTGTTCTTACTGTAGGGGGACTTGCCTAGCTGGGGAAAGGAAGTTATCACAGCCTTCATGTACGAGAAGGCTGTGATCACTTCCCTTCCCCCTCACACAGAGCGGAGGTCCGTGTTTACATTCACGGACCTCCGCTCATTCGCTCCGGGGGGGGCATCGCGGGTGGCCGGCGGCAATCGAAGCCGCCGCACCCGCTCCCCGGCCCCCCCCGAATGACGTATGACGGCATTTTGCGTTACAGAGCCACTTTGCCGCCGTCAATCTCCGATCGGCGGTCGGCAAGTGGTTAACGTGACACTAAAGGCATTGTTCCATGCACTCTACAAATCCCATAGCATAGTCTATAATCCCTGTCCATCTTGGAAACAAGCAAGAGAGACCCTTCTAAGAGGGATTTGGATCACAGCAGCACAAAAGTGAATTTGAATATTGAAAGTAGGGATGAGGTGTGGCATATTCGGGTACTATCCCTACAGGAAGCTGTCACTGTAGGTCACCAATCATGGGCATCCAAGGCATTCCCTGCAGCCGCACGTATACAGGGGCACCTGAGCTCATCCCTGGCTGAGAACAATACAAGGTACTTTTTGAGATAAGAATACATACTTAAATAGTGTGTGTGTATATATATATATGTCATTTTTTTAATTTATTTTTTTAACAGGAGTTTAGAGTCACTTTATGTAAAACAGAAGAGATTTTAAAAAAAATCTATGCTTGTATAACTGGAGGAAAATATCAGAGGGCACTATTGACTGTAGATTGATCTGTGTCAGGCACCAGAGCATCCATGTAATCAGTAACTGTACAGTATGACATAAGCTGACAGATGTACAGCTGTACTATATATCTCTAGTTCATAGAGCGACAGATAACCCAAGGACAGGTTGCTTCATTCAAGCTGTTACAAAAGCATGAGTGTGCACAGTGAAGTATAATTATATAAGCCCTGTACTATTTATAAGGTTAGTAATGTGGGTATATACTGTTTGTCTAAATAAAGCTTCTGGAACTCCAATTAGAAATTACAATTATAAGGTATAAAGCAATCTATATAAAGCTTTTAGAAATCCAATTAGAAATTACAATTAAAAAGCAGAAATCTATAGATGTATCTCTTCATCAAGGAGGACCCAAAGAACATACACAAATATAGCCAGAGAAACAGGATGTACATAAAGTATAGCTAATGAAACACCAACCTAGACTTTATCATTGTCTTTAATAAAGGATCAGCCCACACAAGGTATTTCCAATATGGTAATTGCTGGGACGTTAAATTAATTTTTTTTTTTTATATATCTTGGGAGCATTGTAGTATGATGGCTGTTTGAGTTCCCTGTGATCTGCTGCAGCCATTACAAAGGGTTCTCACTCTTCTTAATTGTTTTTATATTTCATTTAAAACAAGAATGCAAGCTAAGTTAGGGATAAATCTGGCCATACATGAATCTTTTTTTTTTTTCAACCAGCGGAGAGAATGAGAAAACAATTATCTGTTTCCCCCATCCGCATATTCGATGTGGATAATGGGATCACTCCCGCTGCGCAATAGTGCTCTGACAGTGGGCAGACGTCCCTGCCACAGAACACACCGATCAGTGTTTCCAGTTACATCTGGCGCCACTGATCGTTAAAGGGGACCTTCAGTAATTTTTTCAACTTTCCATCTATTAAATCTTCTGCCCTTATTGTTTTAACTTTGGATAGTAAAACATTTTTTTTCTGCTAGTAAATACCTTATACAGCCCACTTCCTCTTTCTTGTCTGGTCATTACCCTAAGCTTATGACATCATGCACAGCTCTCTCTCTCACTTTTGTAAGAGTTTGCCAGGAAGGGAGGGTGGATGGGTCATAAGAGGGTCAATGAAAGCTGCAGGGCTGCAAAGCTGGAGGTGTGCCTCTGTGTGTCTGTGTAAATCCAGGAAGTGAACAGGAAGCAGCTTCAGCTGCCCACATTTTAAATGGCTGCAGCCAGACTTGGGCTACTTTCAGACTGGAGCGGTACCCATGGTCGCGGTAAAACCCCGCTAGTTTTAGCGGAGTTTTAGCAGCGATAGGGCTCCGCTATGCGGGCGGGAGCGCCTCGCTTTTAACCCCCCACAAGGGGTTAAAAAGGGGTTAAAAGTGCCGGCGCTCAGCGCTACTGAGGCGGTGTGCAGCCGCTTCGGCAGCGCTTGCCATGCATTTCAATGGCAGGGGCGGTAGAGGAGCGGTATATTACCGCTCCCCTCACCGCCCCAAAGATGCTGCTTGCAGGACTTTTTCTAACGTCCTGCTAGCGCACCGCCCCAGTGTGAAAGCACTCAGGGCTTTCACATTGGGGTGGATTGGGGGGGGACTTTTGAGGCGCTTTACAGATGCTATTTTTAGCTAAATAGCGTCTGTAAAACGCTCCAGTGTGAAAGCAGCCTAAGTGGAGGGAGATTTCTACAGCATATTTGCAAGTACAGAATCACAGTATATATAAAATAATATGCAAATTAGCTGGAGAGAAGCTTCAGAATGGCAAAGATGTTTTTATTACAAATTATGTGAGAAGACTGCAGTTCCTCTTTAAGGAAAAATCAGTAGGTCGACTTCTGTACAACCAGCCTGCCCATACATGGATTGAAATTCAGCTGGTTCCTGTTGAACTGGCCAAATTTTGATCAATGTATGGCCGCCTAAAGAACACCCAGATGCTGACAGGAGCCTCCAACTCCAGGATGGGTACGAACAGAGCCAGACATTATGGAGGATGGCTCTTATATAGACATATAAGAAACCATCAGGTTACTGTATCAATTTTGGGAGGTCTGCCTCTTTAAAGTGTGACTTATATTGTAGGTTGCCCTGCCCCCAGCCCACTCTGCCAGCCTTAAAGTAGAAGTCCAGTCAAATCCTATCAAAAATTAAACCTGCTCCCACTCCCATTCTAAGCCTTATACTAACTAGCCTGTAGAAGATGCTTATACTTACCTCTTCTGAGGGCGCTCCTGTTCAGTCACGGGATTGACTCACATCACCATCTTCAGGGTAGAGGAGGGACAGACGACAACGGGTGCTCCATAGTAAGTCTATGGGTGACGTCACTGCATAGACATTACAGCCATTGTCAGCCATCTCTCCTCTTCACTAGAGCTGGCTGCTGGGCAGATCACATGACCAGACCGGGGCACCCTCTGAATAGGTAAGTATGAAGATCTTTCCTCTTTAGCAGTAGTCTCCAAACTGTGGCCTGAGGGCCAGATGTGACCCTTTGCTCGCCTTTATCCAGCCCTTGGGGTACTTTTCATCCCACTGATACATTATTTCTTTCACTGATACCAACGATGGGGCATAATTCCTGGTGGTGACATCAATAACAGGGCACTATTTCTCCCATTAATACCAAAGATGGGTCACTATTCCTCCCACTTATACTAGTGATGGGTCACTATTCCTCCCACTGACACCACTGATGAGTCACTATTCCTCCCACTGACACCACTGATGAGTCACTATTCCCCCCACTAATACCAATGAAGGGTCACTATTCCTCCCACTGATACCAATGATGGGATACTATTTCTCTCACTATTACCAAGGATGAGGCATTATTCATCCCACTGACGCCAAAGGTGGGACACTTTTCCTTCCACTGACACCAACAATGGGGCCCTATTCCTCCCCCTAATACCAAAGATGCATTGTTTACTCCCACTAACGGCAGGACAATTTCTACTTCCAATGGTAACAGTCCGGCCCCCTTAAAGTCTAAAGGAGTGTAAACTGGCCCTTTGTTTAGAAAGTTTGGAGACCCCTGCTCTATAGGGTAGTTAATATAGGACTTAGAATGGGGGTGGGAATAAGTTTAAGTTTAGATAGGATTTGACTGGACTTCTACTTTAAATTCTTCTCTGCCTGATCTGGCAATGCATTGGCCACAGAGCGGCTTGACAAAATCTGCTGGATCATGTCCGGATCTGCGCTGTACACTTACCTTTCAGTCCTATGGACTTATGATTTCAATAGTAAAGGAGTGTGCTTGTGTTAAAGTGAAGTTCAGCAAGCATGCCTTTCTCTGTACAGTAAATATAACTCTTAATAGGCTGGCTAGCACAGAGATGAATGCTAGCAGTTAATTCTGTGGGTGGCAGAGTGTGCCCTGGCCTCTCCAGAACAAGGCTGACCATCATTTCCCCACTGCCATCCCCACAGAGTTTTTGTCAGTCACTGGCCTAGTTTGATTTAGGGCTGGCTCACACCAGATGCTTTCAAGTTCCTCATTTAAAAAACACATCCAGTAAATGGGTGCACAGTAAATACAATGTTTTCTGATAACCATAGTTCACACCAGTGCATTCGGTTCCAGTGATTTAAAAAAAGCACAGCAACATGCAGTTTCTTTCCCATGAAATGTGTCTAAAAGCATGTAAACGCATGTAAATGAACAGAAATGCACATTGTTTCTAGTGGACAAAAACTGTGACAAAAAATGTGAAAAAATGTGCACTGCAAATGTGTTAAAATGCATTAAAACTCTTTAAAAATGTGTTTAAACGTGCATGCAGAAACAGACCTAGAATGCTGACATTGTGGTATGAACAAGCTCTTAAGGGTAAGTGTCAACACATTGTTGTATTGACTGAGGGATTGACTGAGGGATTGGAGCATAGGGTTGTAGTGGTAAGTAGAGCATTGGGGAAGGGGAATGCTGGATGCAGATATTGGAAATGATTCCCCTGCAGCACAGCTGGAGGGAGGTAGAGGAGGAGAGCCAGCTAGCTGCAGGGGGATCCAAACAGGGGGATTAGTGAATTCCAATGCCCAAACTAATTCTGGCACTGGGCTCCTGGATTTAACCTGGATCCATGGGATGCTAGGATTTCTATGAAATCTCGCAACGGTCCCACCCATTTTGGGATGGTTGGGAGATATGGGTAACAATTTCTTATATTTCTCGGGAGTTCTAAATTCTGTTCATGAGTTTCCAGATCTGCACACCTACTTAAGCCTTAAAACGGACTTGCATCCACACAACCAACTTTCTCTCATTACCCTCCTACCCCCCTTCTCATACATAATCTGATATTTGTATCTATTTTGGGGCACAAATCTCCTTAGTTCCTGGTTTCTTGCCTACATAAGAATAACAAATGAGTTGCCTAAAGCCCCCTGTGATATCTACTTAAGGCATTCCAGGAGGCTGTTGGGTACCCTACTGATCATGTGCTGCGTCATAGGGTGGGGGGGCAACGGTCTCTTGGTTTTTGCAACCTGTCCCCTGAAGACACACCATGGTGCATGCGTGCCATCATGGGGCCAGCTGTAAGAATCCAGAAGAGACAGCTGGCCCCTCAGATGAGGTCAGAAGAAGATGGTGCTGTGGGAACAGATGTGTAATGGTGTAACCCTATGGAATACTGTTGGAGTGCCGTTCCTATGGACATTTTTCATGTGTAAAGCTCAGCTATAAGTGGTAAAAATATGGAAAATAATTAAATGGGAGGGGGGGTTGGGTTCCTCTTAAGGACCCATTCACACACTAAATGGCAGCGGGGTAGTTTGCAGGCAGCAGCCGTTTTGGCCTACAGTTTTACTGCATCACACAGTTCCCCTTTCTTTCTTTTTTTGTTTGAACTTTATGTGCAGTACACGTCACTGCACAGCAGCACAGTGTGCGGTGCACTTGCTGTGTGGTGACATGCAGGGTCATCCAGAGAGGGGCCATATTATGTAATCATGTTGCATTATATTACACAGCTCTGGAACATGGAAAACCACCATGTTCTGGTGTGAACATAACTCACATAAAGTGAATGGGCCCTTTATGAGGGTACCTCACTCCCTATATAAATAAAAAGCAACAGTAGGAATGAAATACTCCCCACTGGAAAGCAACAGACTCAGACATTATGACAGCAAGATCTTCCTGTTGGAGTTCCCAAGAGATATACGTAAAAAGCAAGTGAATCAGTCCAGCAGACTTCACCCATAACTTAAATGCTATTTTGAATGGGTTCAATCCTTAAGGTGGGGTTCACACCTATGCGAATTGGATGCAGGTTTCTCCACATTCCAATTCGCATGACAGGAGACTGTGACCGGCTCTCTATGGAGCCGGCTCACAAATCTCCATGGCGGCTCCGCAGCAGCTTGCACAAAAGTCCTGTGCGTCTTTGGTTCTGTTTCAGGGCCGAATTTAGAAAAAAATTTGGCTCTGATGTGTCCCTGAAACGGAGAACAGGGACTCACCGGACCCCTGCTGTGAGCCGCTCTGCATGGAGGTGTGAACCCAGCCTAAAGAAGAATTAAAGTCTGCAGTACTTACCTCTTCTTTAATGGTCCAAGGTCCCTCACCAGCATCTTCTGTTTGGCTTCTTCTGGATGCTGGGATGTAGCCATCTTCATTGGCCGGTGCAGGATGACATTACACTGATGAGTCATCCTGGCACACAGGATCTGTACAAAAATGTGAACTGCAGACTAGGTGCAGGCAGGTGAATTTTTTTTATTACAGAAGAGGCATTGCAATAAAGAGCCTGTTCAAATACAGTAAATTATACAGTACACTAAGAGTGCAAAGGAACAGTTGCCTCAAAAAATGTTCAGGGATTTATAGCCTTGTACAGTGATGTCTCCCTTCCAAAATGTATTGACAGGAGGGAAAAGAAGAGGGACGACTTCATAACTGTGCTACCAATCCCCACCATACATTCAGAAGGTTGTGACCAAGCTGTTTTCCTTAATTATAGAAGAGAAAAGTGGGGTCACGGACTTGACTTTGCATTTGACGGAGGTGCCTGGATTACAAGAAGGGCTTCCAAATACGTGAACAGGTAAGGTAGTTCAAATATATGTTTTAACTGCATATTAGATGTTTGCTTAAAGTTCAGCTTTAAAGGGTGACATGCTTTTCCCCTACATTATACTGTATGCGTTACAGTGCAACACACAGGTAAAGTGGGGATTCAGTCCAAAATATCAATAATTTATCTTCACTAATTGTCCAATGTAAGTATGGAGATAATCCTGGCACTAGCACCAGACTGGAAATAAAACTAGCCCTGGCACTTTATACACAAACACATATCTGGCTACGTAAGAAAACCTTTTACCCTAGAGGAGCAATTATATTCATTACTTGGCAACGGTGTGAATCCATAACGGTAGTAGAGGCTTCAAAGAGATATGGTACCAGCTACAGAATTTTTTTTTTTTAAAAGGGAAATTATAATGGTTTTGCATTAAATTTTAGTTAATATTGTTAACCCTTTCTCAGCATTAAAACCTTTTTAAAGAAATTTAAATGCCAGATGTTTTTTCTGGTTTCCCAGTCCTGTGATCACTGTGATTGACTTGCTCTCAATCGTAAGGCCTGGTTCACACCTACAGTATCTCACAAAAGTGAGTACACCCCTCACATTTTTGCAAATATTTTATTATATCTTTTCATGTGACAACACTGAAGAAATGACACTTTGCTACAATGTAAAGTAGTGAGTGTACAGCTTGTATAACTGTAAGTTTGCTGTCCCCTCAAAATAACTCAGCACACGGCCATTCATTTCTAAACTGCTGGCAACAAACGTGAGTACACCCCTAAGTAAAAAAAAGGTCCAAATTGGGCCCAATTAGCCATTTCCCTCCCTGGTGTCATGTGACTCTAGTGTTACAAGGTGTCGGTGTGAATGGGGAGCAGGTGTGTTAAATTTGGTGTTATCGCTCTCACTCTCTCATACTGGTCATTGGAAGTTCAACATGGCACCTCATGGCAAAGAACTCTCTGAGGATCTGAGAATTGTTGCTCTACATAAGGCTAGGCTATAAGAAGATTGCCAAGATCCTAAAACTGAGCTGCAGCACGGTGGCCAAGACCATACAGCGGTTTAACAGGACAGGTTCCACTCAGAACAGGCCTAGCAATGGTGTACCAAGGACGTTGAATGCACATGCTCAGCATGATATCCAGAGGTTGTCTTTGGGAAATAGACGTATGAGTGCTGCCAGCATTGCTGCAGAGGTTTAAGGGGTGGGGGGTCAGCCTGCTGCACACTGCATCAAATTGGTCTGCATGGCTGTCATCCCAGAATGAAGCCTCTTCTAAAAATGACACACAGAAAGCCTGCAAACAGTTTGCTGAAGACAAGCAGATTAAGGACATGGATTACTGGAACCATGTCCTGTGTTCTGATGAGGCCAAGATACACTTACTTGGTTCAGATGGTGTCAAGCGTGTGTGGCGGCAACCAGGTGAGGAATACAAAGACAAATGTGTCTTGCCTACAGTCAAGCATGGTGGTGGGAGTGTCATAGTCTGGGGCTGAATGAGTGCTGCTGGCACTGGAGAGCTACAGTTCACTGAGGGAACCATGAATGCCAACATGTACTGTGACATACTGAGGCAGAGCATGATCCTCTCCCTTCCGAGACTGGGCCGCCAACATGATAACTACCCCAAACACACCTCCAAGATGACCACTGCCTAGCTAAAGAAGCTGAGAGTAAAGGTGATGGTCTGGCCAAGCATGCCTCCAGACCTAAACACTATTAAGCATCTGTGGGGCATCCTTAAACAGAAGGTGGAGAAGCGCAAAGTCTCTAACATCCACCAGCTCTGTGATGTCGTCATGGAGGAGTGGAAGAGGACTCCAGTGGCAACCTGTGAAGCTCTGGTGAACTCCATGCCCAAGAGGGTTAAGGCAGTGCTGGAAAATAATTATGGCCCCTCAAAATATTGACACTTTGGGCCCAATTTGGACATTTTTACTTAAGGGTGTACTCCCTTTGGTTGCCAGCGGTTTAGACATTCATGGCTGTATGTTGAGTTATTTTGAAGGGACAGAAAATTTACACTGTTATACAAGCTGTACACTCACTACTTTACATTGTAGCAAAGTGTCATTTCTTCAGTGTTGTCACATGAAAAGATATAATTAAATATTTACAAATATGTGAGGGGTGTACTCACTTTTGTGAGATACGGTATGTGGAGCAGGAGACAAAAAATGCACATGCGCCACTAAGTGTAAACCGTTATCTAGAACATTTATTTAAAAAGTTAAAATATTGCTCACAAACATGGAGTATAACAGCGCATTGCAATGCAAGCCACTGCAAGCTATAAACAGCAATCCCACCAGCAGGTGTGGAAGTGCAGGTTGATGGTAGTCCAAATCACGGTGCTACAGGTCAGGCAAACGGCAGTGGCTCCCAGCACTTCCTGGTTCCAATCTTTACGATGTATGGGTGTCACTTCTGGTTTCGGTGTTGTGGTGTGACTGCGACGCGTTCTCTGAGATTTCTGCCCCATCTTCAGGCCGAGTAGACACCATGCTAGATGTGGGCACTTTTATGGGCAGGTATACAGTGATGTGCATAAAAGTGCCCACATCTAACATGGCGTCTACTCGGCCTGAACAAGGGGCAGAAGCTCTGAGAACGCATCAAAGTCACGCCGCAACAGGAAGTCACAAAGCTTGGAACCACTGGCGTTTGCCTGACCTGTAGCACCGCGATTCAGACTACCATCAGCCTACACTTCCACACCTGCTGGCAGGATTGCTGTTTATAGCTTGCAGTGGCTTACACTGCAATGCACTGTTTTAATACATGTTTGTGAGTAATATTTTAACTTTTTTAATACATTTTCTAGATAACAGTTTACACTTAGAGGCGCATGTGCATTTTTTGTCTCCTGCTCCACAGAAGTGTTTCTTTCTTTTTGCATGGTGCTGCCCTTTGGATTACCGGATCACGTATTTACTTGGACTATTTACATTGGACTGTCCATCTCATTCAGCCCTAGCCATTAGCTCTGCTTAGTTGTGTTCACAAGAACTCCATTGGTTCACACCTATGCATTTTTTGCTTTAGGTTGCTTTACTAAAGGCAAATATACTGTGCACTACAAGTGCATTTGGAAGTGCAGTTGCTCTAGATCTACGGGGAAGTTCTGAAATAGGGTTGCCACATCATCCCTTTAATCCAGGACACATATTAATTACACAGGTTCTGTGGCTGATTAAGGAGGTAATTAAACTCACTTGGTGCCTTATCTGCATTAAATTGGCCTCAGAACCTGTGCAATTCATATGTGTCCTGGATTAAAGGGATGATGTGGCAACCCTACTCTGAAATGAGGGGGAGGCTTTGCTGATTTCTATCATCGTGTGCAAGGAAAAATGCTGTTTTTTATTTTCCCAGCATGTTCCCCTCAGATCTAGAGCAACTACACTGCAGCTATGTGACAGCTCTCTGCATGATGATGATTTCATGCAGAAAGCTCTCACAGATCGCCCCCCACACAGTGCACCAAGCACACTGATACCCCTGTCCCCATACACATATGTGTCCCCATAAAACAGTCCCCAAAACATCTGTATGACCCCAATCACATCTGTCACCATACACAAAACATCTGTCACAGTCCCCAAAACATCTGTATGTCCCCAAAACATCTGTCACAGTCCCCAAACATCTGTCTGTCCGTCAACACCAAATAAACTCTGATTTGGGTTATTTTTACCAAAGAAATGGAGCAGTATCATTTTTGGTCAAAATGTATGAAGGGAAATTACTTATTTGCAAAATTTTATAACAGAAACAAAGAAAAATGCATTGTTTTTGAAAATTTTCAGTCTTTTTTTAATTTATAGCGCAAAAAATAAAAACCCAGGGGTGATTAAATACCACTAAAAGAAAGCTCTATTTGTGTGAAAAAAATGATAAAAATGTCATATGGGTACAGTGTCGCATGACCACGCAATTGTCATTCAAACTGCAACAGCGCTGAAAGCTGAACATTGGTCCGGGAAGGAAGGGGGTTTAAGTGCCCAGTATTGAAGAAGTTAAAGTAATGCCTAACTGAATTACATGTAGCTTTCTAAAGCACTGTGTACAATGAATAGATGTAGTTTTTTATTTTAATTACTAATTTTTTTAACCACTTCAGCCCCGGAAGGATTTCCAGCTTTAGGACCGGAGCCCTTTTTGCGATTCGGCGCTGCGTCGCTTTAACTGACAATTGCGCGGTCGTGCGACGTCACCAATTTTTTTAATCATTAATTTTATTTTTTGATGTAGATAAGTAACATGTGTCACGAAATCTTTCGATGTACATTAAGTCAATCCGTAATGAAATTGAAGAAGTTATGACCCGTGAATTTGGGGGAAGGAAGGGCCTGGTTACAAGTCGAAAGTCGCGACAACGTCAAACTTACTGTTAACGCACCAGTACGCTGTGACATGGGTATACTGTAAAAATAGTAAAAAAAGTGTGTTTATCTCGAAAGAAAATCACCATAAATTAGTGGGGACCCAAAAATAAAAAACGCGATATTTAATTTTTTTCTGACTTTTAAAAGTTTTTG
>BLSH010466543.1:1229796-1240497 GCA_018402905.1 Glandirana rugosa
TAAATGCCATTGGCAGTGAAGGGGTTAACCTGCAGGGGGCGCGCTAAGGGTTAACTATGTTCCCTGGGCGTGTTCTAACTGTATGGGGACTGTCCTAGCTGGGGAAGGGAAGTGGTCACAGCCTTCACGTAAAGGAAGGCTGTGATCACAGCCCTTCCCCCTTACACAGAGCGGAGGTCCGTGTTTACATACACGGACCTCCGCTCACTCGCTCCGGGGGGGCCATCGCGGGTAGCCGGCGGCAATCGAAGCCGCCGCACCCGCTCCCTGGCCCCCCCTGGACACAGTGAGCGCGCGGGCGCGCCTCCGGCGGCGCGCGCGCTCACTAAACTCGTTCCCGCAGCCGCCGTCGTATGACGGCGATTTGCGGGAACGAGCCACTTTGCCGCCGTCAGATGCCGATCGGCGGTCGGCAAGTGGTTAATTAAAAATACTCCCTATAATGTAAAAACGCCTAAAAAACGTCAAATGCGGCTTGCTGTGTTTTTGATGTTTTTCGTTTTTACAGCTTGTTTTTACTGGTCCTGGAAGCACAGGTTGTCATTTTTTTTCTACTGCCCCTAAATGCTTATGCCTCCAAATTCCGCTGACAGTTTATGTGTGCATGGACACATAGGCTAACATGGAGGGGCTTTTAGATTCAGTTTAAAAAATGTCAAATGCCCCTAACAGCAGCTGTAAAAACACCCTGTGTGCATGAGGCCTTAACCACTTCTCTAAGGGTGAACGTACTATGACATCCTGCCTTTGAGAAGTGATATCTGAATGGTGCCTGCAACTGCAGGCACCATTCAGATACCGTTTTTTTCTTCAGACAATTCTGCGTCTGATTAATAGTGGTCTTAACGGCTGATTCGCCGGGAGATCACTTTTATCAGTGGCGGGAGAGGTGCCCCCCCTCCTGCCACTTTCCAGTCATCTCCGCGGCTTACTGGACCCACCGGCAGAGATGATCCGATCCTCTCCCTCCAGTGTCCGGGATCCGATTGAGCGGCTGAGGCCGCTCATTCAGCTCCATAGTACGGCAGGGCGGAAATGACGTCAGAAGTCCGTTCCGCCCAACGGTCTTAAAGGGCCCATTTTTTTTTTTTTGGACTGTCAATTTTTTTTTTTTTTGCATTTTACTGTAAATATGAGATCTGAGGACTTTTTTACCCCAGATCTCATATTTAGGAGGACCTGTCATGCTTTTTTCTATTACAAGGAATGTTTACATTTCTTGTAATAGGAATAAAAGTGATCATTTTTTTTTGTAAAAAAAGACCAGTGTTAAAATAAAAAGTAAAAAGGAAAATAAATAATTAAAAAAGAAAAAAAAAATTTAAAGCGATCCGTCCCGCCGAGCTCGCACACAGAAGCGAACGCATACTTAAGTCCCGCCCACATATGTGAGGTATCGCCATGATCGTTAGAGCGAGAGCAATAATTCTAGCACTAGACCTACTCTGTAACGCAAAACTGCTAACCTGTAGAATTTTTTAAACGTCGCCAATAGAGATTTTTAAGTTGGAAAGTTTGTCGCCATTCCGCGAGCGGACACAATTTTGAAGCATGACATGTTGGGTATCATTTTACTCGTGTAACATTATCTTTCACAATATGGAAAAAAATGTACCTAACTTTACTGTTTTCTTATTTTTTAACTAAAAAAACTGAAATTATTAAAGAAAATGCACGCTTGGAAGACCGCTGCGCAAATACGGTGTGACATAAAGTTTTGCAATGACCGCCATGTTATTCTCTAGGGTGTTAGAAAAAAATATATATAATGTCTGGGGGTTCTAAGTAATTTTATAGCAAAAATACCTGTTTTTTAACTCGTAACACAGAACCCAAAAAACAGGCTCGGTATGGAAGTGGTTAAAGTAGCCTAGTGCTCCATCTGCTGGCTGTAAAATGAAACAAAAAAAAATGTATCAGTAATATTTATGATCATCTGAAAAAAAAAGCTGTTTTTTTTTTTGTTTCTTTTTTAATAGTATAATTTAGTCTTTACAACAATGTATATAAACACTATAAATTCACTTTAGAGCATGTTAAGCAAGCACACTTATCTTAGACAGCTTAGAAAAGCTCACACTAGCCCACAAATGATTGCAGACACATCGTATCCTCTGGTAAAGTGAAAAATTGCCAGATTGCTGGCCTGGGCTTTTTTGCTATCTACATAAGTGTCTGATTGTGTACATGTGTGTTTGTCATAAAAAAGATCCTTTAGTGTGACTGATGTCTGTAAAATGACCACTAAGAGATTTTCAGCATGAAGGACATCCTAATATCGTGGTTGTGCACACCTGTAGTGTGCTCACAGCCTCACATCAAAAGAAGAAAGTGATGGCGGGAAATGCGCGGTGGGGCAGGGTTCGGGGAGGATGCCAATAGATGCCCTCCTGGAAATGTGCAACCACGCTGTAGCCATCATTCAGCTATAGCATGGTCAGCAAGAGGTTAAAGGTAACCAACAGACAAAACACTGCATAAAGCTATGTTAAGCTGACAGGGCTGGTGCAAGGATTTTTGACACCCTAGGCGAAACCTCATTTTGCCGCCCCTTTGGCTCCGCCACTGACTCCACCCCCTTTGCGCTGTCCATGTATATGATGTAGGTGGCGGAGGTGGAGATTTTTGCAGTGCCTCTCTACCTATTTCTTTAGCCGTGGTCCACAGGCCTGCACCTGTGCCTCTGGACCCGGCCTAAAGTCAAATAATGGCAGCACCAGCTTGCTTCCTCATGCCAGTCATGGTCCGCAGGTATATGGACAGGCTGGGGTAGTATATGGACAGGCTGGGGTAGTATATGGACAGGGGCTTGGCGCCCTGGGCGTCAGTGCGCCCTAGGCGGCCGCCTACTTCGCCTAGTGTTAGAGCCGGCCCTGTAAGCTGACCACACATATTGCAATCAGATTGTACAATCTGTATACAATCTCCTTTATGTAGTGATAACCCCCCGAAGGAGCCGCTGGATGTATTGGGCCCCCTTGTTCTTGTGCCAATGACTCTGCAAATAACACCACACACTGTGACACATCTGGCAGGGTGGAGAATATTTATGGCAGGTGTATATGAGGTACCCAGGTAGCATAAAATAAACAGCAGCAAACAATACAGCAAAAAGATAAAATTATGGCAAGGAATATCTTGCAAATAGGTGAACAGTAGAAAGAAAAACGTTGTAAAAAAAGCAATGGGTGTAGTGAAAAACTCCTCCAAAACCCTATGCTGGGGCAATCCTAACTAAGGTGATGTATGCCACTCTAACAGAGTTTAGAGGTCTGTAATATGCTCTCTTCTGCTGGCCAGCTCTTTGGGACCCAACTGTTATGTTGGAGCGCTCAGGATAATGTCCTTTTAAGCACTGATGAAGACGCCCACTCTGGCCCCATTAAGCACTGATAATGTCACTGGCTCTGTAATACTTGCCGCCAAGACTGTCCCACTTTTGTCAAATTGTAAGTGGATTTGATTTTGATGAATGGTAGCGCCCTTGGTCACTTTTATTTTCTGGTAATTCACTAGATAGAAGCTGCAACCACTAAAATCATAATATTCATTTTATTATTTATTCACAGGTAGGCACCCCCCTTGGTTTTTTTTTTTTTTTTTTTTTTAATCTATAAACAAAAAAGACTGACATTTTTGAAAAAAAAAAAAACAATATTTTTTACTTTCTGCTATAAAACATACCCAATAAAAAAATTTAAAAATCAAATTTCTTCATCAATTTAGGCCAACATGTATTCTGCTACATATTTTTGGTAAAAAAAAAATCCCAATAAGCGTATATTGATTGTTTTTCACAAAAGTTATAACGTCTACAAACGATGGGATATTTTTATTTTTTTATAGTTAGGACTGCAAAATTGCAGCAGAGAATTTGGACACTAACTGACACTTTTTGGGGACCAGTGCAACTAACACAGTGATCAGTGCTAAAAAAAATGTGCTGTCACTGTACAAATTACACTGGCTGGAAAGGGGTTAAATGGATTGTAAAGTCTCAAGGTTGCTCACCTTAATGCAATCAAAAACTTTCTTTGTTGCAGCTGCCCTTAGAGCCCCCCCCCCCCCTTTTTTCTTACCTGAGCCCATCCGTTCTAGTGATGTGCAGGAGCCCAGAAGCTCCAGCCACTGTCTCTATCCTCCCTGGATAGATTGATAGCAACAGGAGCCATTGGCTCCTGCTGCTGTCAATCAAATCCAGTGACACAGAAGCAGGGGGCGGGGCTGAGTCAAGCTGTCTGTGTCAATGAACGCAGCAGCAGGACTTGGGATTGCGCCCACATGGATGCTCCCATGGAAAGTGGCTCTCCAAGGGGATGAGCCGGAAGCGCCGGCAGGACACCCCAGAATAGGAGGATCGGGCTGCTCTGTGCAAAACCCTTGCACAGAGCAGGTAAGTATAACATGGTTGTTATTTTTATTTTTAAAAAAACAAACCTTTACAATCACTTTAACCTCAGGAGTGATCAAAGGGTTAACTGTGTGCCTAGGTTGTGCTTACTTACTGTGGGAGAGGTGCTTTGACAAGGGGAAGACAAAGATCTGTGTTCCCGCTTAGCAGAAACACATGATCAATGCCTTCCCTTCTGAAAGAATGACAATCTGCCTTGTTTAAATAGGCAGATTGTTGTTCTGCCACTGCCCTGTGTAATCAGCGGATGCTAGTGGATTTTGAGTCCACGAGTACCCACTGTGTAGAATCGTGCATGCGCCCCAGACATGGAAGTGTCAGATCACGTACTAGGTACGTGATCTGGCACGGAGTGGGTGCCCTGCCACAGTAAATATACGGTGGGTGGTCTGAAAGTGGCAAACAATTACTGCTCCTGATTGACAGGATCTTTTTAACATTTTTTTTTTTGCATTTGTACGTGTTTCCCAGAGCATTGTCCACCCCCTATGCTATTTTTGACATTCCCTTGCCTATTAGCTCAGAAAATGGGCATTTTGATTTGACGATTTGGCTCCCTTTGATGTAAGGCTGGATTCACACCTATGCATTTTTAGTACTTTTTGAATTTTGCAGGTTTGCATTGCAGTCCATTTGTCGTGGTTTCTTATGGAACACATTCTGCAGTGCAAATCTGTAAAATGCAAAAAGCACTAAAATGCATAGGTGTGAATCTAGTCTCAATGGGGTTTAAGTTCAATATCAAACTTCTTTGGAGTTTGCCGAAACCCCGCTTGAACTGAACCCAGGGAAGTTCGGCTCCTCAGTAGTTACTTAGGCCTGGTTCAGACCTTTGCATATACCAGGTGCATTTTTCAATACACATTTTTGATCCATTGAAGTCTATGGAACCAAAAACCAGAAAAAAGTCCCTTGCCCTTTCCATAAAATGTAGAGATGTGAACATGACCCATAGGAAGCCATGTTAATTGGACTGCAGTGTGTTTCTGCAAAACTGAAAACGCACTAAAAATGCATAGGTGTGAACCAGGTCTTATAGACACTATGGGGTTTATTTGCTAAAGGCAAATAGTCTGTGCGCTGCAAGTGTAGTTGCTCTAGATCTGAGGGGAACTCAGCTAGGAAAATAAAAAACAGCATTTTTCCTTGCACACTATGATAGAAATCAGCAGAGCTTTCCCCTCATTTCAGAGCTTCCCCGTAGATCTAGAGCAACTGTACTTCCAACTGCACTTGTAGTGCACAGTATATTTCCCTTTAGTAACTCAATCTCCCCACTATACAATCACGTTACATTGATTGCGTCACAAAGAAACTGCTGTGAAGTCCATGTTTGTGTAGATCTCATAATCTGTACTGTATTATTCAGTGTATGTGTGCATTATTAATTCCAAAGCTGGCCATGCACAACAGAACAAATCTCACAAATTCAAAATACAGAACACAATAACTGCCAAAATACGCAAACAGTGCCTGCAACTATTTGGATGCAGAAGTTCTTGGACTGATCATTCTATGTTTGGTGGGAAAGATGTCAGGTGGGAGGCAGCTGACAGATCCACCAGCGGAGCAAATTTCTTCTGGAACTGGCCAAAATTTTCTCTGTGTATAGTCAGCTTAAGGCCCCTTTCACACTTGTGCGACTTGTCCTGTGACTGCAAAGTCGCATGATGAGTCGTACCCCATGATTTCTAATGAGTACCTTTCACATTTGTGCGACTTCAAGTAGTTCCTGCATTAATTTGGTCTGACTTTGATGGGACCTGAGGTCTACAGACCTTAAGATTACACAGGCATTGCTTAAAGTCGCATTACAATCGCGGCAAAATCGCACAACTTTCAGGTTGCACACGTGTGAAAAGGGGCCTGAGCCTAGGCTCCCACTAGTCCGAGAATCGGAGCGACATTAGGAGCACAAGTTGCATTAGATCACAAAATTAATGATTCCCTATGAGAGCCGTCCTAACTGGTACGACTTTGAAAAAGGTTCCTGTACTACTTTTGCCAACTTTGATCCTACTTCAGCCCATTGAATATCATTGAAGTGGGATCAAAGTCGGATCATTGTCTTAACTGATCCGACTTTGGAATGCAACTTGTGCTCTGAGGATTTTGAAGGGGAACTCAACGCCAAATTAAAAGAAAAAACGGCATGGGGCCCCCCCCCCCCCAAAATCCATACCAGACCCTTATCCGAGCGTGCAGCCTGACAGGCCAGCAAAGGGGGTGGGGACAAACGAGCGCCCCCCCTCCCCCGGACCATACCAGGTCGCATGCCCTCAATATGGGGAGTATGGGTGCTTTGGTGCAGAGGAAGCTCTGCGCCCCCGCCCCAAAGCACCTTGTCCCCATGTTGATGAGGACAACCCCTGGTGGTTGTTGGGGTCTGCAGGCGGGGAGCTTATCGAAATCTGGAAGGTGGCACATTGTACCCCTACACATTCACCTAAAAAAAAAACACTACACAGGTTTTTTAAGTATTTATATTTTATTAACCACTTAAGGACCGAGCCTCTTTTTGAGATTTGGTGTTTACAAGTTAAAATCATTTTTTTTTGCTAGAAAATTACTTAAAACCCCCAAACATTATATATATTTTTTTTCTAACACCCTAGAGAACAATACTTTATGTCCTACCGTATTTGTGCAGCGGTCTTACAAGCACCTTTTTTTAAAAAAAAAAAAAAAACACTTTTTTGAGTTAAAAAATAAGACAACAGTAAAGTTAGCCCAATTTTTTTTCCATATTATGAAAGATAATGTTACGCCAAGTAAATTTATACCCAACATGTCATGCTTCAAAATTGTGCCCGCTCGTGGAATGGCGACAAACATCGACACATACAAATCTCCCGTTTAAAGATTTCTACAGGTTACCAGTTTTGAGTTACAGAGGAGCCCTGGTACTAGAATTATTGCTTTTGCTCTAACGATCACTGCAATACCTCACATGTGTGGTTTGAACACCGTTTTCATATGCGGGTGCGACTTACCTACGCGTTAGCTTTTTTGCGCGAGCTCGGCGGGATGGGGCGCTTTAAATTTTTTTTTCTTATTTATTTTACTTTTTATTTTTTATTTTACACTGTCCTTAAAAAAAAAAAAAAAAAAAAAGATCACATTTATTCCTATTAGAAGGAATGTAAACATTCCTTCTAATAGAAAAAAGCATGCCAGGACCTCTTAAATATGAGATCTGAGGTCAAAGAGACCTCAGATCTCATATTTACACTTAAATGCACTAAAAATAAATAAATACATAAATGTCATTTGAAAAAAAAAAAATTCTCCTTTAAGAGCTATGGGCGGAAGTGACGTGTGATGTCGCTTCCGCCCTTCTATGCTATGGAGCCGAGTGGGCGGCATCTTCCACTCACTCGGCTCAAAGGCTCAGAGGAGAGCGTACCCGATCCCCTCCGCTGCTACCGGCAGGTCCGGTAAGTGGCCAAGATGATGGGAAAGTGGCGGGAGGGAGGTGGGCACCTCTCCCGCCCTGATAAAAGTTATCTCGTGGCGAATCCACTGCAGAGACCACTTTTATCTGAAAGCCGGCTACCTGCCATTTTCAAAAATACCAGGGTTATGGTAGCTATCTGCTACCATAGCAACAGTATTCAACGGCAAAGTACCGCCGTATAATGACGGCAGGCGGTCCGGAAGTGGTTAAACAGCTCCGGCGTCTTCTTGCTCCGATTTCTTCTCCCCTCTCCAGCATCTTCTTTCTTCTGCTCGTTTGCGTGGTCTTCTTTCTTCTGAGGGGTCCTCTTTTTTCTGCCGGTTCTTCTCCCTCTCCGTGGTGTCTTCTGCTCTTTTGCTGGGTCTTCTCCACTGTCTTCTCCCTCTGTTCTTCCTCTGTGCTTTTTCCCATGTTGACTAGACACGATCTCCCGCACGAATGCTATATCCGCGCTGTATGTTGCCTTATATTGACATGGGGCGGGGCCACCTGCTGATATCATCCTTAGGCCCAGCCCCTTGTGATGTCACCGCCCGAGGCATGATGGGTGGTGACGTTACAAGGGGCAGGGCCTAAGGATGATGCCAGCAGGTGGCCCCGCCCCATGCCAATATAAGTCAAAGCACAGCGCAGATACAGCATTCATGCGGGAGATCGCATTGTGTCAACATGGGAAGAACAGAGGGAGAAGGTCAGCGGAGAAGACAGCGGAGAAGACCCGGCAAAAGAGCAGAAGACATTGTAGAGAGGCAGAAGAACTGGCAGAAGAAAGAAGACCCTTCAGAAGAAAGAAGACTTCACAAAAGAGCAGAAGAAAGAAGACGCCAGAGAGGGGAGAAGTAATTGGAGGGAGAAGACGCCAGTGCTGATTTAATAAAATACTTTAAAAACCTGTGTAGTATTTTTTTTTATGCTTTTCTTTTGGTGAACGGGTAGGGGTACATTGAACCCCATACTCATTCACACAGGGTGGGGGATCGGAATCTGAGGGCCTCCTTGTTAAAGGGGGATTCCAGATTCCGATAAGCCCCCCGTCCACAGACCCCGACAAACACCGGCAAGGGTTGTCAGGAAGAGGCCCTTGTCCTCATCAACATGGGGACAAGGTGCTTTGTGGGTGGGGGTGGGGAGCCCCCTGCCCCAAAGCACCAATACTCCCCATGTTGAGGGCATGTGGCCTGGTATGGTCCAGGAGGAGGGGCGCTCACTTGTCCTCACTCCCTTTCCTGGCCTGCCAGGCTGCGTGCTCGGATAAGGGTCTGGTATAGATTCTGGGGGGGACACAACAATGTTTTTTGGTGTGGGGTCCCCCAATAAGCCCCCCGTCCGCAGACCCCGACAACCACCGGCAAGAGTTGTCAGTAAGAGGCCCTTGTCCTCATCAACATGGGGACAAGGTGCTTTGGGGTGGGGGCATGGAGCCCCCCTGCCCCAAAGCACCCATACTCCCCGTGTTGAGGGCATGTAGCACTGTATGGTCCGGGGGGGGCACTCGCTCGTCTCCACCCCCTTTCCTTGCCTGCCAGGCTGCGTGCTCGGATAAGGGTCTGGTATGAATCCTGGGGGGGGACCGCACAACGTTTTTTGGTGTGGGGGTTCCCCTTAAAATCCATACCAGACTGAAGGGCCTTGTATGCTCTTGGAGGGGGAACCCATGCCATTTGTTTTTGTTTTTTTTAATTCGGCGGGGTTCCCCTTCAAGATCCTCAGAGCAGAAGGTGCCTGGTATGGTCGGGATCAAAGTCAGATCCCGTTCACAGAAGTCCGATGTAGGACTGTTGTAGGACACAAGTCGCAGAGCAAAGTAGGATCAAAGTCGGACCGTTTTCTTGTCGGATAGTGTGAACCTAGCCAGGCTCGATTCACAACTATGCATGTTGCTTTTGAGTGTTTCTGAAGTGCTTTTTGCTGTGCTTTCTGTGTTTTTTAACACGTTTTTACAGCGATTTTGCCACGATTCACGTTTTTGCGTTTTTTTTGGGGTTGGGGGGGTTGTTGCTAGGCAGATTTAAAAAGCAAATCCCTGCAAAATCACTGTAAAAACGCAACAAAAACGTAGCACTTGCGTTTTTCTTGCATGCCTATTGAAGTCTGTTACATGAAAAACGCTGCATTTTGCAGCAAAAAAAGTCCCCGACCCTTTCCAAAAATGCCCAGGCACAAAAATGCATTGATGTGAACATGTTCCATAGGAGCCCATGTTAAAAAAAATTCCCTGCATTTCTGCAAAATGCATAATGCATCAAAACACACATTAGTGTGAATCAAGCCTAATTTTGTGCCTGTATAGTAAACTTCAAGTTACAGTTACTCGCTTTCTGATCATTCAGAGTTTCTTGTCTGCACAATTATTCCAGGACAGTGAGACAGAAAGTATTAAAGTTCGAGACATCCAAGTAACTAGCATTCTATGCAGCTCCCTGTATTTCTCAGAACAAGTTTCCTTTTCATTTGATTTGATCAATATCAATCAGAGAAGAATTGGAAACTCAAAAAGCCTAAAAGCGGTCACTAGGTGGCGGTGTTGCCCAGAGTGACAGGACCTTATTAACACGTCTGTTCTTTGAGACTTACTAGTCTTTCGCTCATTGACATTGAACTTCAAATGATATGTCCGTGTTTTAATCCGAACTAAGTGTGATTACACACAAAACTACGTAATACGTAAAACGTCTTTACGTCCCTTAAAAAAAATTGTACCCGAGGATACCTTGTACAAGTGTAGTTACGTAAAAACACGGACCCGTAAAAACCTTTCCCAGCCCCTGAAAAAAACGACGTTTTACGTCGCAAAAAGTACATTGTCTGAAGTTATCCGTACGTTCTTTTTGCG
>BLSH010466543.1:1255323-1268265 GCA_018402905.1 Glandirana rugosa
AAATTATGCCCCCCCCCCCCCCCTGGAAAAAGTTCTGCGGACGCCCATGATCATATTAACTTGTTTTAATCTTTTTTTTTTACATTTCTTCAGTTACTTCCTGGCTTCCAAGCCTAGAAAATGATGATATACATCTCAGGAGTCTTCAGGAGGGGTGGAGGGGTTTCCTCGGCTAAGCAAATCCACATGCCCACATCCCTGAGCTAAGGGCAGATGGATTCCAGGCAGTACACGCTACATGAATCATCTGGCACAGCTAGTGAATTCTCAGCAAAATAAAGCATGGAGATATGGATAAACGCTTTGAATATTAAAAATTAATGAAATCATGTTTTTGGTTTTCAGTGTTTTGCTTTAAGCTGGCCATAAGTAATTAATTCAAAAGTGTCGCGCTACTAAAGCCCCGTACACACAGGATGACGATCGCATACAACAGGTCGTACTAACGACCGTTGTATGTGATATCGATCGTCTGTATGCCAATTTGAACAGTCGAACATACGACGGTCGTGCAAGGGAGTTGTATGAGCAGACTAGAAAACTTGGTCGTACCAACAAGCGCTCATATGACCGTTGTATCGTGTGTACAGAGCAGTTGGTACAACAAGTTGTATTGTGCAAAACACGCATGCTCCAAAGTCAGGAATGGCTGGATGCTAAATACATGCACCTGAACGTTCTTCTGCGGTCGTACGATCGTGTAGTGCAGTCAGTATGCTACATACAACAGCCAACATACGATTTGACACAATCGTACGTACGATCGTCGTACCGTGTGTATGGGGCTTTAGCCGGATAAGTGCAACAAATAAAACCCATAAATAAACCACATCAAAAGACATAAGTGATTGAATACTCTAGAATAATCCAATAGTGAAAAACAAAACTTCCATTTCTTGTTTCACATGAATGTAAATGTCCTTAGATCTTGATATAGGTCAGCAACCAACACAAATGACATCCAGATTTTCCAAACAGTTGTCACCGTGAGCATGCAATATAATGTGTGTGATGAATCCACCACCAACGGATAAGGTGTACACTTACCCCTTAAAATTGACACACCTATCACGGGTGGTCAAAAATAGCAGGTGAGTAAAGCCTCGTACACACGGACGACGATCGTACTTACGATCGTCTCAAATCGTATGTTGGATAATGTAACTTGCATACTGACTGCACTAAACGATCGTACAACCACAGAAAGAACGTTCAGGTGCATGTAATTAGCATCCGGCCGTTCCTGACTACGGAGCATGCGTGTTTTGCACAATACAAATTGTTGTACCAACTGCTCTGTACACACGATACAATGGTCGTATGTCCGCTTGTTGGTACGACCAAGTTTTCTAGTCTGCTCATACAACTCCCCTTGTACGACCGTCGTATGTCAGCTGTTCTAATCACGCATACGAATGATCGATTCGTTCATACGACCTGTTGTATACGATCGTCGTCCTGTGTGTACGAGGCTTTAGTCTCCTCTCTATTTTCCTTCAAATCTTGGATATACCCGAACCGGGAGAGGGCCACGTTGGAATCTCACCAAACACTGCTCCTCTCCCATCACAGGTCATATGCTAAATCTAAAGATAAAGGAAGGACATAGTGTGAATCCGTATAACAAGTGTGAAATTTATTTAAGATTGCACTTACATCACAGACGATTTTTCAAGCATGATAATAAAAATTTCCACGGAGTATGAGGTTGCTCTTGTGCAATGGTATCGAAATGTAGACATCGTCCGACCGGTTTCCGACCGGACATATATCAAGATCTAAGGACATTTACATTCATGTGAAACAAGAAATGGACGTTTTGTTTTTCACTATTGGATTATTTTAGAGAATTCAATTACTTACCTCATGTCTTTTGATGTGGTTTATTTATGGGGTTTTTTTGTTGCATTTATCTGGCTTAGTAGCGCGACACTTTTGAATGAATTACTTATTACCGTGTGTATATCTCACATTGAGTGTTGCTAAGGATTTTTTCTTTTCTTTTTCCACTAGCGCAGTATTCACTTTTTTATTAAGCTGGCACTGATCAAAATTCAGTTGGTCCCTGCTGGAATTTGATTAATATATGAGCTTCCCTGCTTCACAGAAGTCAATTATTTAATCAACAGGTTTACAAAGCCATGTATCATAAAGAAATAATATTTTAATAAAATACCCGCTTTCACTTTTTTTAACCTTTGCACCAGCAATGTAAAGAATAATAATTCTTGAACTTGTATCAGCAATATAAAGAATGATCATTCTGGAATTTGTACCAGCAAAGTAAAGAATAAAGGTTCTGGAGCCTTTACCAGCAAAGTAAAAAATAATAGTTCTTCAACATGTACCAGCAATGTAAAGACTGATAGTTCTGAACCATGTACTAGCAAAGTAAAGAATAATAGTTCTGAACCATGTACTAGCAAAGTAAAGAATAATAGTTCTTGAACTTGTACCAGCAAAGTAAAGAATAATAGTTCTTGAACTTGTATCAGTAAAGAAAAGAATGATTGTACTGGCAATTGAACCAAAAAAGTAAAGAACAAAAGTTCTGGAGCCTTTACCAACAAAGTAAAGAATAAAAGTTCCTGAACTTGTACTAGCAATGTAAAGAATGATAGTTTACCTTGCTAGTACAAGGTCCAGAACTATTACATTTGGAGCTTGTACCAGTAAAGTATGCTAGGTCTTGAGCCTTTACTGGTTCTGGAGATTGTAGCGGTCAAGTAAAGAATGCTAGTTCTGGAGCCTTTCCCAGTAAAGTAGAGAATGATAGTTCTGGAGCTTGTATCAGTCAAGTAAAGAATGCTAGTTATGGAGCCTTTACTGGTTTGGAGATTGTAGCAGGAATGTAAAGGATGATAGTTCTGGAGTTTGTACCTGCAAAGTAAAGAATGATAAATATGTAGCTTTTACCACCCGGAGCTTGTTCTGGAGTGATAGTTCTGGAGCTTGTAGCAGCAAATGAAAGAATTTGGAGCTGGTACCAGTGCAATCTTGTCAGGTCTTCCTTGTTGCTTTCCTGAACAGTTTGCATTGGAGGAATAGTGTACTGTTTATTTATATTTGCCAATTCTGGGTCTGTACAGCTGGAACAGTACTGACAGCAGAACAGGGTGACTGTTTGCCTTGCTCTTTTAGCAGCCACTTCTTGATGTACTGACATCGGGTGGGCAAATTCCCTGTTTTGTCCTCTCTTCCCCCATCATGGTGCGCTTTGTGTGCTCATGATGTCTTGTTAGTGTAATGCCAATGTTAGGTGACTAGGATAGGAAATGGTCCGCACAATACAATTGGCTTAGGGGAATTAGAAATCTGGCCTTCCCATTCGCTGTGCACTTTTGGCTATGTTCAAATCTCTAATGGCGGTAACAATTATAATTTTGTATGCAAGTCCATTCTATGGTCACATGCAAGCACATGTAGGAAATAACTGGTATGCCTATATGTAGTAGTGTAGTGGAGTACCCATTTACTTACCATACAGATGCAATCACAGGCATCTTTATCTCCTTTTCTTTCAACTCCATGGGTTTTTGGACACCCCCTGGAAAAATACGTTTCTATGCTTCACTCCCTCTGCATCTCAGAGAGGCCACACTTGATTAGCCAGGAAAGTGATCTGCAGCCAGGTGAGGTGAGAGGCCCTCCACTTTCAGAACTGATGTGTGGGCAGCTGGACAGGAGCCTAATAGCACTCTGCTTCTCCAGAAGAGCTAGCTATTGTGGGGAGCCCCCACCTGTTAGGGTGCCCCCTGTGTCCTCTTTACTGGGATCCCCTGAGCTGTTCATCTGTGTTAACAGAGTTACCTTGGACTTCACTGTGACAAACACGGTTTATTAGGATAGATGCAAGTAGCTGTGCCCTGAACTGTTATACTGAAACAATGATTCTCAAACACACTATATAGTCTTAAAGAGATTTTTCTATGCAGCCTGAGCTGCTGATAGCAATCGCAGAGCCCTATGCAGGCTACCTGACAGCCCCCCTCCCAAGAAAATATTGAAGCTATATTTCGCTAAAAATACAATAAAATTATTAGCAGACACAAATACAACATAACTCACAGCATTCCTGCTAAATCTAAAGGATAAAACGGAGTTAATAAATAAAAATGAAGAGGAGATGAAAAAAATAAACAGGTTGGGCAGTTGGAGCTCCGAGGGACAGAGGGAGAGAAACAAAGTTACAGAGATAACAAACTCAGGAGCACAGCTAACATTAGAGCCAGAGCTTGGGTGGGGCACACAGGGAGGGGGATTAGTGAGGGGCGACTGTCTCCTTCTCCGCAGATAAAAGCTGGCAGCAGGGAGAGGGGGAGAGACCAGTTTTTAGCCACTGGAGGAAGACTAACATCAATCACTCTTCCCCCACACCGTGTTGGCCCCCTGTGTGCTCGGGCCCCGTACAAGAGGACTGGTGTCCCCCCCCCCCCCTGTCAGCGGCCCTGTATGCAGCCACACGTTACTCTATTTGAGCCACAGAGATATTGCTGTGAAGAGTTCACGTTTGTGCAGCTTTCATAATCTGTTTTGTATTATTATACGAATGCTGTAGGAGCCAGGTTTCTGTTTTTATGGTAAATTAATAAACAATAGTCAAGCGCCTTTGGTTAATAAAATCCAAACAAGGATAGGTAAGTATCGCCTTTCATAGTCTATAGACGCTCAGATATCAACTGAGCAACTATTATACTGTAAGGTAAGTAATTGTCCTTTCAAGATCCCACTGTTTATGTAGTATACTCAAGGAACATCTTTGATGTAAAATCACAACAGCATATCTATATTACTTATTGGAGTCCATGCATAATCAAATAGAAAAGTGAGCAGCCGCTGTATTGTAGGAGAATTCTCCAGCTATACAATCCCTCCAATAGGGGTGGCCTCTCACCTCATCTATTCGACCTCCTAAAGGTCATATAGCTTTTATCCAGACCAATATCAGCCACCATGGGGTCAAGTGACCCGCTATTCCATGCTTATGGTGGAGAAGTGCAGCCCGACACCAATAGAAATGGCCTCTCACCTCTCCAACTCGACCTCCCAGAGGTCACTAAGCTTTAATGGTTTACATGATCTTCCGATCTCCAAGCCACCAACTCTCCCAAGTAAGGCCGCGTAAAACATAAAACAGGACAGATTTAATGCTCTCGGTACCACATTAGTTTATTAACATAGTAAAATCATAAGACATTTCACTCACATAACACTGCACCTAGGTCCAGGTGCTGGCACAGTGTACACTTGTGCTGACAATCAGACTGGCATCCCAGTCTCCAAAGATGGCCGCGGATGACGTCACTACCGGCTCCTCCCCCCGTGGAGACTGGGACGCCAGTCTGATTGTCAGCACAAGTGTACACTGTGCCAGCACCTGGACCTAGGTGCAGTGTTATGTGAGTGAAATGTCTTATGATTTTACTATGTTAATAAACTAGTGTGGTACAGAGAGCATTAGATCTGTCCTATTTTATATTTTACACTGCCTTACTTGGGAAAGTCGGCGGCTTGGAGATCGGAAGATCATGTAAACCAGGGATATGCAATTAGCGGACCTCCAGCTGTTGCAGAACTACAAGTCCCATGAGGCATAGCAAGACTCTGATAGCCACAAGCATGAGACCCAGAGGCAGAGGCATGATGGGACTTGTAGTTTTGCAACAGCTGGAGGTCCGCTAATTGCATATCCCTGGTGTAAACCATTAAAGCTTAGTGACCTCTGGGAGGTCGAGTTGGTGAGGTGAGAGGCCATTTCTATTGGTGTCGGGCTGCACTTCTCCACCATAAGCATGGAATAGCAGGTCACTTGACCCCATGGTGGCTGATATTTGTCTGGATAAAAGCTGTATGACCTTTAGGAGGTCGAAAAAATGAGTTGAGAGGCCACCCCTATTGGAAGGATTGTATAGCTGGAGAATTCTCCTACAATACAGCGGCTGCTCAGTTTTCTATTTGATTATGCATGGACTCCAATATGTAATATAGATATGCTGTTCTGATTTTACATCAAAAATGTTCCTCAAGTATACTACATAAACAATGGGATCTTGAAAGGACAATTACTTACCTTACAGTATAATAGTTGCTCAGTTGATATCTGAGCGTCTATAGACTATGAAAGGCGATACTTACCTATCCTTGTTTGGATTTTATTAACCAAAGGCGCTTGACTATTGTTTATTAATTTACCATAAAAACAGAAACCTGGCTCCTACAGCATTCGTATAATAATACAAAACAGATTATGAAAGCTGCACAAACGTGAACTCTTCACAGCAATATCTCTGTGGCTCAAATAGAGTAACGTGTGGCTGCATACAGGGCCGCTGACAGGGGGGGGGGGGGGGGACACCAGTCCTCTCAGACTTGATATCTGAGCGTCTATAGACTATGAAAAGCGATACTTACCTATCCTTGTTTGGATTTTATTAACCAAAGGTGCTTCACTATTGTTTATTAATTTGATGTTTAGGGCTTTTATGAATTTTGCCTGTTGAGTGTCAAGCTGCCTACAATATTTTAATTTTAATGTGTGAGGTAGATCAGCGCTGAAGAAGTTCTTGTGATTTCTGTTTTTATGGCCCTGTATGTATAGACCAACTTAGTTTAATTTTACTTTGGGGTCTATTTATCAATGTTTTTTACCCAAGATTTCCACAAAATTCCCTCAAGATTTGCACACAATTCACCTAAGATTTACCTTATTTTCACACAACATTCAGTTAGAAAAATGGATGTATCTTGAGTGAAAGTTGTGTTTATTTAGAGAAATATGTATGTATAGTGATCCATAAAACCCATTCAGCTTGTTCTTTAAATGTAGTAAAGTAAATTATAAAGCATGGATACAATTACTAAACCAATACCCTCTCCCAGATCCCCATTGGAACCAGAAAATTAGAGTTGAAAACAAATATATAAACTTTAGGTTTTATGCTGTTGATAGATTTTATGCATGATAGTATGCATCTGGTGAAATTTGTAAGGGCTGTCATAGGTTCTGATGATCCTTAGCCACACTGACTTTTAACATTTGGTACACATTGTTCCTGTCCATCAATAATTGGGACCATAGCTGTGTGTGGCCTATTGCATTAGGGTGTGCACCCCAAAGCTCAAACACACATGCCTTTCTCTGCAGTCTCAGCTGCGCAATACAGTGAATAAATGGGAATTGCTCTGCGCTGAGCGGCTTCCTGTTCATTCACAATCTTGAAGAATAGCAACCACAGCTTACTATGCTTCAGTTATGAATGAACACAGTGAGTGTGTTCATTTAGAAAATGAAGGGAGTAAATTACATATTTACTAGCCCTTTTCCCTGCTCTCCATCCTGAAACATCCCCTGCAGCAGCTGGGAGGAGAGGAGGAAAGCCAGCAGCACTGCGGGGCGGGTGGGGGCAACATGAGGGGGAAGCACAGCCAGGAAGGGGAATCTGCACCGCACATCGTGATTAGGGTGTGCCCAGGCACACTTGGCACACCCCATGCGAATGCCTGTGATTGGGACTTTTAAGATCCTGGAATATATTGGCATTTTTTATGGACATTTTATTAAAATTTTTCAACTAAGTTTACAGACTTGTAAAGTTGTAAAAGCAGAAGGTTTTTTTATCTTAATGCATTATGCATTAAGATAAAAAGCCTCCTGTGTGCAGCAGCCCCCCTTAGCCCCCCTAATACTTACCTGAGCTCCCTTTCTGTCCAGCGATGTCCACGAATTGGACTCCTGCTGCTGTCAATCAAAGTCATCTAGCCAATGAGGGGGAGAGGGGTGGGGTCAGGTCTGGGCTCGGTGTCTAAATGGACACAGGGAGCTGTGACTCGGCTCCGGTGCCCCCATAGCAAGCTGCTTGCTGTGGGGGCACTGAACAGGAGGGAGGGGCCAGGAGCACAGAAGAGGGACCTGAGAAGAGGATGTTCTGGGCTGCTCTGTGCAAATCCACTGCACAGAACAGGGAAGTATAACATGTTTGTTATTTTTATAGGAAAAAGCAAGCCATTACAATCACTTTAACTGTGGGTTAAAGGAAATAATAGTCACATCTACCATCTAGGCTGCACACATTAAATGTTATATGTGTTAAGACCTAGGAGCCCCAGTGCAAGTTTTGGACTGCATTTAGCAGAAGTACAGGCAAACAATCCCTCATGGTTCAAAGGGAAGATTATTTGTGACCGGTGCACTGGCACAGTTGGCAGCATCCCTTGGCCATATGATCTGATCTGTTAAGTGCAGGGATCACACAGGGTCTATTTATCAATCTTTTCACTGAAGATTCACACAACTTTCATGCAATTAAGTCATGGAATATTATTAAAAAAAAGAGCAAATCTTGGGTGATACATTGATAAATAGACGCTCTTTACAATGATGCTGTCCACTCAGCCATGACAAATAGTTTTCCTGCACCACTGAAAATGTAAACACAGTAGTACAGCGCAGTAATGGAGGAGGATGCAGGAACCAACTCAAGACACTACAAAATAGATATCTACTCACAGCTGTGACTGATGTGGTTCACATTTTGGTGAATTATGAGGTTGATTTACTAAAGCTGCAGAGTGCAAAATCTGGTGCAACTCTGCATAGAAACCAATCAGCTTCCAGGTTTTATTGTCAAAGCTTAATTGAACAAACAGAAGTTAGAAGCTGATTGGCTACCATGCACAGCTGCACCAGATTCTGCATGCTCCAGTTTTAGTAAATCTGCTTGATTACTAAGGTGGTTATAAACTCCTTTAACTGGGCAGCATAATGCCATTGTAGCATTTTAAAGAGAGAGATAAAGAGAGATAGACATACAGCCAGATACATAAACTGTCACTAAAGAAATATTTTAAAGCAAGGTCACATCTTATCGCTAACAATGGCAGGGTTAATAGACTTCAAAATAAATTAAAATGCCACGTTTATATCTTAAAAGCCATCAACGCTGTGCATCTTCCTCTGCTGAAATTAAATGTTTTTAATAAGCATGTGCCAGCGTATGAGTTCATTTGCATCTACAAAACCAACCGCCTTATGCAAAAGCCGTGCAGCAATTCCAGGTCACAGAGCTGCCTGTCACAACTGGATAGAATTTGTTTTAAAGAGTTCACTGAAAACAATAGCAAGGCGACAGGCTTTAGTACAGTGTATCATTAATGCAGACACAAACTAGTAGCAACAACTCAGAGGCAGACAGACAAATAGCATCCTTCAAGGAGTTAATTAGCACTTACCATAATGCACCATGGGAATGGTCTGATTGCCAGTGCTGGGGGGTGCGTTATAGATCACCACGGCCTCTGCCCCATTACTGGCAGCTAAGAGTATCTTTTCCGAAAAAGTGCAATTTCCCCTTTCAATTAGGGCAATCCAGGGCTTTGTCTTGGTGGAGAATTTGGTGCTGACATCACAGGCTTGTAAGTTAGGTGAAACAGGGATGCCTACAGTTCCTTGGGCACCAGCTATGCGTGAGTTTAGTCCATACAGGCCGCACTCACAGTACAGTATTGCAGTGGAGTTTTGCTGGGGGTTAAAATAGGATAAGTTCACATAGGCATTGGATTCCACCGTGCCTCCACCTTTCACCTTTAATAAAATTCTTAAAATCAGGAGCCAGTAGAGTGTAGATTCAGTCTTCCCAGTCATATCTTCATCGGTGAGACTTTAAAACAAAGATGTTGCAAAGAGATTTTTATAGAGTGATCAGTGTTGAGTGAGCAGACGCTCTCCGCCAGGTATAATCTTCCTCTTCTGCAGGCTGGAGTTTCACTTCTGTGCAGGTAACTGATACCGCTTGAAGCAACATAAACCTGGGAGGTGACATTCTCCATTCCACCTGCCTTATCAAATAAACCCTTGACCAGAACAAGCAGCCAAGTTGACTTTAATGTAAATAAAAGCCTTTTCAGAGGACAGTGTCTGCTCTCTGCCAGCTGCACATATTGGTGTCTATTCAAAGAGCACATCTGTATGCAGAATTGGGGAATCAACTATTTTTTTTTTCTTTTAAAGGTTAAGTAAATTGTATGCTAACAGTCCATTAAGGAGTAATCTCAACAATTTTTTTAATCTAAACTGCGACCGCATGAAATGACCTTACATAGTTACATAGTCAGTAAGGCTGGAAAAAGACACAAGTCCATCAAGTCCAACCCATGTGTGTGTTTTTTATGTCAGTATTACGTTGTATATCCCCCAATGTTGTGGTCCCTTAGGTGTGCATCTAATAATTTTTTGAAATGATCTATACTACCAGCGGAAACCACTGTTTTTGGAAGAGAATTCCACATTCTCACTGCTCTTACCGTAAAGAAACCCCTACGCATCTTAAGGTTAAACCGCCTTTCTTTCATTCTCAGCGAATGGCCGCGTGTCTTTGTGTGCTCCCTTGCGCTGAATAGTTTTGCCCCTATAGCGGGGTCACCAGTACAGTATTTGTACATTGAAATCATATCCCCTCTCAAGCGTCTTTTCTCCAGAGAGAATAAGTTCAGTGCTTGTAGTCTTTCCTCATAATTTAGGTCCTCTAATCCCTTAACTAGCTTTGTTGCCCTTCTCTGAACCCTTTCCAATACCAGGACGTCCTTCCTGAGGACTGGTGCCCAGAACTGGACGGCATACTCCAGGTGCGGCCTCACCAGAGACTTGTATAGTGGGAGAATTATTGATTTATCCCTGAAGTTAATCCCTTTCTTGATACATGCCAACACTTTGTTAGCCTTGCTTGCAGCAGCTTGGCATTGCATGCCACTGCTGAGCCTGTTCTCCACCAGGACCCCTAGGTATTTTTCCATCCTTGATTTCCTTAATCCAGTGGTAAAAATATACACAATTCTCTGGGGTTGATTTACTAAAGCTGGAGGGTGCAAAATCTGGTGCAGCAGTGTATGGTAGCTAATCAGCTTCTAACCTCAGCTTGTTCAACTAAGCTCTGACAAAGAAACCTGGAAGCTGATTGGTTTCTCTGCAGAACTGCACCAGATTTTGCACTCTCCAGCTTTAGTAAATCAACCCTTCTGTGTCTCCAACAAAAAACACGTACAGTCTGTAAAGAAAGTACGCCCCATGGAAATTGTTTACTTTTTAAAACATATTTGAAAAGGTAAACATCGGATATTTCTTTAACCACGTCAGCTCCGGAAGATTTTACCCCTGTCATGACCAGACCATTTAGTAGACATGTGCATGATGAAAAAATGTGTTCTGTTTTGTTTCATTAGGCCCGTTTCACACTGGGACCGCCCGAGCGTCAGTGGTAAACTGCCGCTAATTTAGTGGCAGTTTGCACCGGTAATAGCATCGCTATGGCTCCGCTATTCGGGCAGCAGCGGGGGGGGGGGTTTAACCCCCCCATAAGGGGTTAAAAGTGCCGGCGCTTCCGGAGCGGTGTACAGCCCCTTCAGGAGCACTGGCCATTCATTCCAATGGCTCCTTCACCGACCAAAAAATCATGCTTGCAGGAGTTTGTTTTAAATAGCACCTGTAAAGCGATTCAGTGTGAAAGGGGCCTTAGACTTGTTAATCTAGTTACAGACGGTCCCCAGGTTATAAACAAGATAGGGACTGTAGGTTGTTCTTAAGTTGAATTTGTTTGTAAGTCAGAACAGGTACATTTTTTAAGTGTAGCTTCAGCCAAAAAAACTATTTTTAAGCTTTTTGTATAGCATAGGGAAGGGGTAACACCCCTGTAATGTTTGTTTTGCTGTCTATGTTTCTGTTTAGAAGATTTCACCTCACTTCCTGTCCCAATGATAATTGGATTTTGAAAATTTTGGGTTGTTGTGGAAACAAACCTTGGTGATAAAGCATAAGTGGAGACACCTTTTTCCCATAATAACTCTTACAGGAGTGAATTTCCCTTCCTAAGGGGAGATTTCCTCTCACTTCCTGTTGTCTCCCTCTGTTTGTAAGTAGGAGTTGTTTGTAAGTCGGATGTTTGTAACTAGGGGACTGCCTGTATTTAGTTTCATTAAATTTGGTTGATTCGTTCAACTCGTATTCGAGATTCGTATTCAGAATTAGTTTTATGTCTTTTTCAAATTTTCTTAGAATTGACCGTTTTTTTTCAATTCGAAACTTTGGAATCGATAAATTTTGAATCGGCCGAATTGATTTGTTCTTTTTTTTAGATTTGAATGTAACAAAGTGAACAAACAAAAGAAAAATCTTCATCAAACAATTACAATGACTCTTTAACCACTTAACAACCGCCCTATAGACAAAAGACGTCTACAGGGCGGTTGCTTAATTCTGGGAGGACGTCTATTGACGTCCTCCCAGAATCGCGCTTCCCGCGTGCCCCCTGGGGCGCGCACACGGGAACATCCGTGACCGTCGGGTCCGGGGGACTCGACTGATCACGGATCGTGGTGAATGGCCGCTGTGAGCGCCCTTTTACCGTGTGATCGCGCCGTCAAATGACGGCGTGATCACATGTAAACAAGCCGGCGGAAGCGCCGGCTTTTCTCTCCTCTCCGCACCGATCGGTGCAGTGTGAGAGGAGAGAGGGGGGAGAGAGGAGGTGCTGCAGCATTGTGGGCCATGTGTAATGCCCACAGCGCTGCTAGGTGACACTTAGCAACCACCCCACCATCCATTTACCACCCACCCAGCCATCCACCACCCACCCAGCCATCCACCCCCCACCCATCCTCACCCAATCCATCCTCACCCACCCACCCATCCATCCATTCATCCATGCTCACCCATCCATCCATGCTCACCCATCCATCCATGCTCACCCATCCAGCCATGCATGCTCATCCACCCAGCCGTGCTCACCCATCCATCCATCCATGCTCACCTACCCAGCCATGCTCAACCATCCATCCATCCGTGCCTACCTATCTACCAACTCGTGCCGACCCATCCACTCGTACCTACCTACCAACCCACTCGTGCCGACCCACCTACTCGTACGTACCGACCTACCCACTCGTACCTACCTA
>BLSH010466543.1:1272365-1286105 GCA_018402905.1 Glandirana rugosa
GACTCGTTACGTTTCTATGGGATGTAATTTCTTCAAATGATTGTAGATGATATGAAAATGTTGGAATCTGTGTGACCACACTTCTCAGCATGGAGGGGTGGAGAGTCTAACTCCCTAAAGCAGAGTTGGCACAGACAAGACATATTTCTGGTTGACAGCATACGTTGTGTGAATATTAATAGTTTTGTCATGTCCATAAAATGATACAAAATGATTTTAGATTGATTTTTGAGATCTAAATGTCTTTTTTATTGAAATATAATGACAAGGATTTTGTTTAGACCAAAGCTCTTCTAAAGATCATCTTTAAAGCAAGCCTTTTCATGACAACATAAGAGGTTCCCTGCAGAACCACTCCACAGCTGGTATTCCTCTTCCACATATTACCTTGACATCCTTTTTGTCCTTTGGAGCACTAAGTGAAAACGGCCAAAATTATAAGTGTATAGAGGAACATGGGAATCTCTCCCCTTTCTTCATCAGTGCATTGCTCAGATACTGTCACGTACCTGGTGGTAGAGTCTGACTTATGCAGTAGGCAACCTCTCTTATGGCCCTGGTTCCAGAACCCCTGGTAGAGAAGACAGGGAGCACTGGAGCACAGGGGAGCACGAGGGCTGGATGGGACACAGGTGGTGGTATGAAATTGTCCCGTAGTCCGTGCTAGGCTGAAGAGTAGTGGTGCAGGCCGGGTCGATAATTTGCTGGTACAGAAGGAGCAGGCAATTGGATGGTCGGGTGCAGGCAGGGTCATTAACAGGCAGGCAGGTGAGGTACAGAAGGAGCAGGAAATCGGATGGTCGGGTGCAGGCAGGGTCGTTAACAGGCAGGCAGGTGAGGTACAGAAGGAGCAGGCAATCGGATGGTCGTAGACAAGCTGGTGGTCGGTGCGGGCAGAGTTCAAGCCGACGTGGGTTCAAGCAGGGTCACAGGTAACAGGAAGCTCAGAACGGGTAGCTCAGGAACACAGTAACGCTGTAGAACGGACAGCACTTGCTACAGGAAGCACACTGTTTAAATAGAGCCGCCCGGCCTCGCCTCCTCCGGGAGCTCGAGGAAACAACAACAAAGTGCAAACAAGTCCTCAGCACAGTCTCTTTCAACAGCTACGTATGGTCAAGTAGTAGGGTCCTTAGCTCCCTGTACAAGATCCAACTTAGGATTTATTTATTTTTTGGGTGGGAAGTGGAGAGGGAGGAGAGGACAACACTTCCAGTCCGAATACCAGGCAAGGCAATTTCCAAATGTGTGCCAACATTGTAGATCTGTGGAATACCATATAACAATGTATCAGATAAATAATCTCTTGATATGAACCTGGGCCCACATCCAGTCAGAGAATATGTACATATTTCCCTAACATGGGTGACTATTTTAAGATGGAGGCGTCTTGTAATTTGATTTTAAATGCTTTTAGGACTAACACATTTTGATATCTTTATCTTCTATGAATGCTTAAACAAAGCTTGGTTACTTTTGAGTACTTGTTTGTGAGAGAGATTTTTTTCTTGTGTTTGCGCCCTGTTTGTGAACGATTGTTGGATTCTCTGCTTACAGTATATACTGTATAGTTGTATATCTGAAAATAATGCAAAGTTCCTTTCCTGTTCTGCCCAAAAGGGGTAACCCCCCCCCCAAAGAACTGTTGCCTGAAGTTGGGCCTCAAAGAGTATGTCAACCCCAGGCCCCATTCACACCTGAGGCTTGAAGCCTGAAGCTACACAACGCTGGAGGGGAAAAAAATCAATTATTCTCTATGGAGATGGTTCTCATCTCCACACCAAAATGCCTGAAGCTCAAACAAGTTCTGGAGGTATTTTTTCAGGCAGATTTGGGCGTTTTTCTGCTTTTTACATAACCTTTTGACCTGTACAAAATTGCGGCAAAATCACGGTAAAAATCACAGCAAAATCGTGTGACTTTCTACCTGAAAACGACACGCTCGGGTGTGAATGCAGCCTAATGGACTTCTCTAAGTTGCACTGTTTTGGTTTCTTAACTATACCATTGAAAGTGTTTTGTTATATCTGTTCGATAAATGCAAAAAATACCAGTTGATTTTTCCAGAAATCCTGTGAGCTATTAACTTCCTGCGATCTCTGTCTATGCATAATGAGAGGTTATGGAGATGAAGAGAGGTCTATGTTCTTTAAAGTCCATCAGAAATGAAGTAGGCTGGGCTGACACCACATGCTTAAGTATTCAGAGCTGCATTGTAATATTACAAAGAAAAGTAGGAGCATACTATATTTATGGTACTATACCAGAGTCTCCCATGCTATCCTGCAAAGTGTGAACCAAACTTCAATAAACAATATAAATGATTGCTGCAGCAGTTGTCATGTGTTCCAACACCAAAAACAAAACAAAACTTAACCATATACAAAGCATATACATCTCTTTCAAATGCATGAATAATAAATGCTTGTGGCTAAAAAAATATTATCTGAATATCTTCCATTTCAAAATAAAAGTATATAAAGTGCCAAGTCCATAATGCAGTGCAGCATCCACTTATATGCAAATGATAATGAACAGTGAAAAAAATATATAGTGAAAAAAACATATATATACAGTTGTGCTCATAAGTTTACATACCCTGGCATAATTTATGATTTCTTGGCCATTTTTCAGAGAATATGAATGATAACACAAAAACATTTCTTTCACTCATGGTTAGTGTTTGGCTGAAGCCATTTATTATCAATCAACTGTGTTTACTCTTTTTAAATGATAATAACAACAGAAACTACCCAAATGACCCTGATTAATAGTTTACATACCCCAGTTCTTAATACCGTGTATTGCCCCCTTTAACATCAATGACAGCTTAAAGTCATTTGTGGTATTTTGGATGAGGCTCTTTATCTTCTCAGGTGGTAAAGCTGCAAAGCAAAGCTTGCCTCTTGGCAAAAAAGCCTCCAGTTCCTGGAAATTCTTGGGCTGTCTTGCATGAACTGCACATTTGAGATCTCCAGAGAGTGGCTCAATGATATTAAGGTCAGGAGACTAAGATGGCCACTCCAGAACCTTCACTTTATTCTGCTGTAGCCAATGACAGGTCGACTTGGCCTTGTGTTTTGGATCATTGTCATGTTGAAATGTCCAAGTATGTCCCATGCACAGCTTCCTGGGTGATGAATGCAAATGTTCCTCCAGTATTTTTTGATAACATACTGCATTCATCTTGCCATCGATTTTGACCAAATTTGCTGTGCCTTTGTAGCTCACACATCCCCAAAACATCAGCGATCCACCTCTGTGTTTTACAGTAGGAATGGTGTACCTTTCATCATAGGCCTTGTTGACTTCTCTCCAAATGTAGGGTTTATGGTTGTGGCCCAAAAGCTCACTTTTTGTCTCATCACTCCAAATGACTTGTGCCAGAAGATTTGAGGCTTGTCTCTGTGCTGTTTGGCGTATTGTAAGTGGGATACTTTGTGGCATTTGCTTAGTAATGGCTTTCTTCTGATGACTCGACCATGCAGCCCATTTTTCTTCAAGTGTCTCCTTATTGTGCATCTTGAAACAGCCACACCACATGTTTTCAGAGAGTCCTGTATTTCACCTGAAGTTATTTGTGGGTTTTTCTTTGCATCCCAAACAATTTTCCTGGCAGTTGTGGCTGAATTTTCAGTTGGTCTACCTGACCGTGGTTTGGTTTCAACAGACAAAAGCAAAAAAACAAAAAAACAAAAAAAAAAGGGAAAAAAAAAGGTTCCGAGCTCAACTTGCGGACCAGTCTGCCACCAAGCCAAATTCACCTGTCTAACAGTCCAGCGTTTAAAAGACAGGGGATTGGTTACACACATTTGCAAGTGTATGTGTAAGCTGCAGGCCACGACAAGGCTCCCTGTATACTGCAGACCTAACTCTATATAAGAGGCTTCATAGTGGAAGCACATACAATAGAATGGATAGATGAAGGACAGGTGAGTGGAGGAGCCCAACCCTCCTTAAAGGTACAGGTTGTTTGTTTTTTTACTTTTGTCTGTATCTGCCTTTCCAGAGCTCCTTGCTGTAGTGGCCAGTTATAGATGGGGGACAGTGACCTTGTTTTTTTGTGTAGTTACCACTTTTGGTACCATACCAGCGCCGCCATGGGGCCACGGTTGGGTGTCTGGTCATGTACCTTTAAGGAGGGTTGGGCTCCTCCAGTCACCTGTCCTTCATCTATCCATTAAATTGTATGTGCTTCCACTGTGAAGCCTCTTATATAGAGTTAGGTCTGCAGTATACAGGGAGCCTTGTCGTGGCCTGCAGCTTACACATACACTTGCAAATGTGTGTAACCAATCCCCTGTCTTTTAAACGCTGGACTGTTAGACAGGTGAATTTGGCTTGGTGGCAGACTGGTCCGCAAGTTGAGCTCGGAACCCTTTTTTTTGTTTTTGTCTGTATCTGCCTTTCCAGAGCTCCTTGCTGTAGTGGCCAGTTATAGATGGGGGACAGTGACCTTGTTTTTTGTTTAGTTACCACTTTTGGTACCATACCAGCGCCGCAGCCGCCATGGGGCCACGGCTGGGTGTCTGGTCATGTACCTTTAAGGAGGGTTGGGCTCCTCCAGTCACCTGTCCTTCATCTATCCATTAAATTGTATGTGCTTCCACTGTGAAGCCTCTTATATAGAGTTAGGTCTGCAGTATACAGGGAGCCTTGTCGTGGCCTGCAGCTTACACATACACTTGCAAATGTGTGTAACCAATCCCCTGTCTTTTAAACGCTGGACTGTTAGACAGGTGAATTTGGCTTGGTGGCAGACTGGTCCGCAAGTTGAGCTTGGAACCCTTTTTTTTGTTTTTTTGCTTTTGTCTGTATCCGCCTTTCCAGAACTCCTTGCTGTAGTGGCCAGTTATAGATGGGGGACAGTGACCTTGTTTTTTGTGTTGGTTTCAACAGAACCTTTCATTTTCCACTTCTTGATTAGAGTTTAAACACTTCTGATTGGCATAATTCCTTGGATATCTTTTTATATCCTTTTCCTGTTTTATACAGTTCAACTACCTTTTCCTGCAGATCCTTTGACAATTATTTTGCTTTCCCCATGACTCAGAATCCAGAAATGTCAGTGCAGCACTGGATGAAAGATGCAAGGGACTGTCAGGAGTCCAGAAACTCAATGACCTTTTACACACACACTAATTACAAGCAAACAGATCACAGGCGAGGATGGTTACCTTTTAATAGCCATTCAAACCCCTTTGTGTCAACTTTTGTGCATGTTATCAGGCCAAAATCACCAGGGTATGTAAACTTTTGATCAAGGTAATTTTGGTAGTTTCTGTTGTCATTATGATTGAAAAAGAGTAAACACAGTTGATTGATAATAAATGGCTTCAGCCAAACACTAACCATAAGTGAAAGAAATGTTTTTGTGTTATCATTCATATTCTCTGAAAAATGTCCAAGAAAGCATAAATTATGCCAGCATATGTAAATGTATGAGCACAATTTTATATATATATATATATATATATATATATATATATGTGTGTGTTAATAGTCCTCCTTTCTCTTCCTCAATTTGAGTCCATAAAAATAATAAACATGCACCAGTGAATATTCTAAACAAATCCACCAACACAGAGTGCTTCTTCTACCTTCCAAACAGGCGGCTTACCTCAGATTTTGACCTAAGGAAAATTAGGTCAATGTGCGCCTTGCCCTTTAAAAGGGCAAGGAGGGAAGAACTGAAGCAGTCATGACTGGATGATGAAACGCATCAAGGGCGTGGCCAGGTGACATAATCACGCTGACAGGTACCGGAAGTCAGCCATCTTGGATAGGTATCTGAAACCAAAGTCCAACACTTGGAAATCATTTTCTATGTGCACTGGATGTAGTGCACTCATTTTGTGAATACGATTTTAATCCTAATAAATTGATCTAGTAAGCTGATATATTGTGCAATGGGGTTCTTTTTGTTCCTTTAAGACACAGATGAATGCTTGCCTGGAGACAATGCCCTTTAAAGGGAAAGACACATATTAACCTGTTTCTCATAGACATGTGCATGATTGCATTTTGATTTGTTAATCTAGTTATTTTGTTAAAGTTATTTCATTAGTTAAATTCAGTTGATTCGTTCAATTCGTATTCAGAATTTTTAGAATTTTCTTCAAATTAACCAATTTTTTTTTTGATTTGAAACGTTCAAATCAATAAATTTTAGAATTGGTCTAAATGAAAATGTTATTTTTTTTTTGATTCAAATGCAGAAAAGTGAACAAACATAAGAAAATCTTCATCAGATTATTACAATGACCCTTTAAATCACCTTTGGCTTAACAAAAATAGCATTATTTTGAAATGGTACTTTAATAACTCACAAAGTCCTTGATTTCAGTGAAAATGTCCAAATTGGGCCCAATTAGCCATATTCCCTCCCCGGTGTCATGTGACTCGTTAGTGTTACATGGTCTCAGGTGCGAATGGGGAGCAGGTGTGCTAAATTTGGTGTTATCACTGTCACTCTCTCATACTGGTCACTGGAAGTTCAACATGGCACCTCATGGCAAAGAACTCTCTGAGGATCTGAAAACAATAATTGTTGCTCTACATAAAGATAGCCTGGGCTATAAGAAGATTGCCAAGACCCTGAAACTAAGCTGCAGCATGGTGGCCAAGACCATACAGAGGTTTAACAGGACAGGTTCCACTCAGAACAGGCCACACCATGGTCGACAAAAGAAGTTGAGTGCACGTGCTCAGTGTCATATCCAGAGGTTGTCTTTGGGAAATAGACATATGAGTGCTGCCAGCATTGCTGCAGAGGTTGAAGAGGTGGGGGGTCAGCCTGTCAGTGCTCTGACCATACGCCGCACATTGCATCAAATTGGTCTGCATGGCTGTCGTACCAAAAGGAAGCCTCTTGATGCACAAGAAAGCCTGCAAACAGTTTGCTGAAGAGAAGACTAAGGACATGGATTACTGTAAGCATGTCCTGTCTTCTGATTGGACCAAGATAAACGTATTTGGTTCAGATGGTGTCAAGCGTGTGTGGCAGCAACCAGGTGAGGAGTACAAAGACAGGTGTGTCTTGCCTACAGTCAAGCATTTTGGTGGGAGTGTCATGGTCTGGGGCTGCATGAGTGCTTCCAACACTGGGGAGCTACAGTTCATTGAAAGAACCACGAATTCCAACATGTACTGTGACATACTGAAGCAGAGCATGGTCCCCTCCCTGCAGAGACTGGGCCGCAGGGCAGTATTCCAACATGATAAAGACCCCAAACACACCTCCAAGACGACCACTGCCTTGCTAAAGAAGCTGAGGGTAAAGGTGATGGACTGGCCAAGCATGTCTCCAGACCTAAACTCTATTGAGCCTCTGTGGGGCATCCTCAAATGGAAAGTGGAGGAGTGCAAGGTCTCTAACATCCACCAGCTCCGTGATGTCGTCATGGAGGAGTGGAAGAGGACTCCAGTGGCAACCTGTGAAGCTCTGGTGAACTCCATGCCCAAGAGGGTTAAGGCAGTGCCGGAAAATAAGGGTGACCACACAAAATATTGACACTTTGGACCCAATTTGGACATTTTCACTTAGGGGTGTACTCACTTTTGTTGCCAGGAGTTTAGACATTAATGGCTGTGTGTTGAGTTATGAGGGGACAGCAAATTTACACTGTTATACAAGCTGTACACTCACTACTTTACATGGTAGCAAAGAATCATTTCTTGGCACTTTACATTTTGAAATGGAAGATAGTCAGATAAAAATTTTTATCACATGGATTTATTATTGATGCATTTGAAAGAGATGTATATGCTATGTACAGTATATGGCTACACATGGCTATAAGTTTTGTTTGATTGCGCAGAGTTCAATTTTTTTTACCATGCTATATTTATGGCACATAAACTGTTACTCATACCTCCCAATTGTCCCCAATCCTGTGGGACCGTACCGATAATTGAACAGTGTCTCGGCATCCCACAGATCTAAGCTGTATCCCACAACCAGAACACTGCACCGGTCATCTCCCTGCTCTCTCTCTCTACCAGAATTAGTGGCAGCTCAGCAGCCCTTTGTTGTTGGTTGATCGCTTATGATAGGTAAGCCCCAATTTTCAATTAGTATTTGCAGTGCCAAGCTGTGTTCTGTTGCCACTTCCCTCCTCTTCCCGTGTTCTGCTCCTGAATTAAGGATCATGTGTGTTTGTGGAGGATTTCTCTGCGCTGTCCTGCCTGTGTGCAGAGCCTGGACTAGACACACTGCTGCTCCTCAGCCCCTCTCCCAGCCATCTGTGAGAAGTGCTATATCACTGCTGGGAGCAATGGAAGAGGTGACTGTTACAGATGTGCCCTTCTCACCTAAACAGGCTGCTTTGGTCATAGAATCCCCTTCTAGTAGAGTAATTTTCAAACACTTCATTCCTCCCTGAGCCTACCTTAACCCCTTAGAGCTGGCCCTTTAAGGGCTTAAGAATGCTGGGAGGCGGGATGGGGCTTATGGTCATGTGACCGCTGTGATTGGCTGTCACATGATCAGAAAGCTTCCAATAGAAGCAGCAAATGGGAGCTTTCAGTTAGCCACCGGTAACTGTGCCAGAAGCATGCAGGGTGCGCGCTCTCTATACAGCGCTATTGCATGCAAATATGCGCCCGCTCAGCACCAAGAGGCTACATATTTGTGTGCGCTCAGCACCTAGGGGTTAAAGAAGTTCCAACACCCCTAATATCAGCCTAACTTAACTCTTCAAACTTCCAGCCCCCTCAGTACCCCCTTCTGCCATTGGAGAGCACCAGTTCCCCCCATGTACTTCCTCAGAGTGCCAGTGCCCCCACCCACTCCCTCTGCAGAGTGCCAGTTCCCCCACTTCATTTGCAAAGCCCAGTGCCCCTCCTCTCTATCAATAGAGTGTTGCACCACCCTCTACCTCTGTAGTGCACTCTGCCCCCTTCCCCTCTGCAGAAGGCCAGCATTCCCCCAGTGTAGGACCTTTTCTCCTGTTGACCACAGATACAAAGTGTTTTTTTCCTCCCACTAAGCACTGATCCAGGTAGTTTTCTTGCCCCTGACCACTTCTGCCATCATTGCTGGCCATTTTTTTCACACTTTTGAGCACAGACATCAGCCATCTTTTCCACCTGTTGACCAGCAATATTTATTTATTTTTTACAGGTACTCATATAGCGCTATCAATTTACGCAGTGCTTATATGATTACTGTATAAATGTCATTGGCAGGGAAGGGGTTAACACTAAGGGGGCGATCAAGGGGTTAAATGTGTTCCCTGTATGTGTCCTAACTGTGTGGGATGGGGCTAACAGGAACATCACAGATTTAACTGACCCCGATCACAGGGATCAGTAGATCTGTCATGCCCTCCCTCACAGAGCGGGGAACTGCCGTGTTTACATCAGCGGTTCCCCGTTCTGGCTGTCTGTGAAGAGATCGCTGGTCTATGGCAGACATCGAGTCCTGCCGACTGCCGAAAAAAGGACGTCTATTGAAGACCTCCCAGCAATTCAGATCTGCGCTGTAGCCGTCAATCGGCTATAGTGCGGATCTGAAGTGGTTAAAGGGATAAAACATGGGGGAATAGCATGTATTCCAGAGATGTACTAAGTTTATTTTGCTTTGACATACGCTTTAAGGCCAGTATGCTGTAGCTATATCACATCTGGTTTATATAAATGGGCAATGATTGTGTACTCCAATCAAACATATGCAGATTTTAATTTAAATCATGTGACAGAGAACCTTTGTACAGCATCCAGAGAACTAGAATTTTCTGAAGGAGTTTGGCAGGCCCATTGCACATATTTCTCTCATGCCAGGTTCCCTCTAGTGCTCTTCAACATAGGCAATTTTTGATTGCTGCTTGACCAGAAATTACTGATAGTACCCTGTAGCTGATTGAAAGGAATAAAATAAATGTTAGTGGATATAACCCACTACAGAGTTTACATAGGTGTATGATAATCCTAAATGATAACACTTTAGGGTTATGTGTAGTCTCCGCAAAATCCCTTCAACCTGTACAGCAAGACACATTCTCTTCCATTTGTTTGCAAAGTCTGCTGTCCTTCAGTCAGAGTAATTGGATATTTTTTTTATAAATGGTAAATCCTTCAGTATAAGGCCTGATGATTATCGCTGCAAAGCTATTATTTTGAAGAGAGTCCTCTTCCTACATTTGACTTTGTGTTCAATAATCCTACTGAGGAACCCTGCAGACAGCTTCTGAAAACAATCAGGGAAAAATATGGTAATTTGCCGTTGCAGACACTTTTTTATTTCTTTTAATCAGATTTTATTTTCAGTGGTATTTTAAACAAAGATACACTTTGCTACGCAGGGCAGCTAGAGACACAAGAAACAGCGAGTATAGTTCAGTACATACACAGTAAGCTCCAACAAGTAGAAGTAACAGTAAAATTGCTAAAGCATAAAGTACATTACAATGACTGGCAGTTGGAGAACCAGGTGTCTGTTTTTTCAGACCATGGGGGGTATATAAATTTTGTTCAGCGGGACAGAATAGAATCAAATTTGTACATGGCATTATGCAAGATGAATGCTTCTTCAAAGACATGCAGCGAAAGAGTTTGGTAATCCACTCAGCAAGGGAGCATTGGGTGGGGCCCATTTCAGAGCGATCATCCTGCGGGCAGAAAATAATGATCTAATAAGGACTAGTGTTGGATATTAGGCCATAAGGGAAGGCAAAATGTCCCAAAATACAGGTGACACTATCTATGATCAGGATAGGCACGTTTAGAGTTTTGATCACCTTGGCCCAATATTTTTTCCATTTGGGACAACGCCATAGAAGATGTATAAGGATCTCATTTGGATGAGCGCATCTGCCAAAGCAGGAGTCAAGCTTTAGCACCTATTCTAAGGAGGAATGCAGGGATTTGATAAACTCTGTGCAGAATAAATAGTTGGGTCAATTTGTGTGAGGGGGGATAAGGACATAAATTGGGTGGGCTGTGAAATGTCACCCCATGCATCACCGGGGTGAGGCCCATATCTTCCTCCTATCTTCTCCTGTATGTATGGGAACCTAGCTAAGAGTTTGTCTAGAAGCTGTGAGTCAGTTTCTGATACAAGTAGGGCTTGTCTGTACTACTACATAGGCACTAAGTAAAGGGGTGGGGGTAAAGGTGACAGAAACATGTTATTTTGTGATTGGTGTGCAAGTCATTATTAGAGATATTGAAAAAGAACTGCCCCATGGCAGAGGCATAATGAAAACAGTGCCCTAGTGCAAGAAACCATGAAGGGCCCCCCTTTCATCCAAGCCCCAGTTTTGGGAGGGCATCTATGGTAATCCTCCCAAAACCCTCCCTCCTGTGTACCCCATGGGGTGTGCATCCAGCACACTCTGTGACTACAAATCACAGTAAAGGGCCAATCACAGCAGGCCTTTACCATGTGATCAGCTGACCACATGTAAACAGAATTATTGGCAGTCCTTTCCTCCCACATTGTGTTTGAACGAAGAAAGGAGAATTGTCAACTGGCAAAACATTGTTTACTGATAATCAATGCCGCCTTTCAGTGCTTCCTCAACAGGACTCTGAGCTGAGAGCGTCTCTATCATACAGCTCAGAGCCTGCACTGACAGTTTCCTCTCCCTCGCACAGATGGGAGAGGAGACAGCCAATTTGCTCCTTCTCCTCGCCTTGTGTGTTCACTGCAGGAAGTGTGAGCTACTTAGCTCAGAGCCCCACAGCCCCTTGGGCTTTTCTTTCCCAGATTTGCAAGGCTTCCATTCACATATTCTCTAAGTTATACCGAATGGATGTTCAGGCTTCATCTCATGTCAGCTTCAGAAAGAAAGGTCCTTCAATCAACTCTTCCAGCTGCAAAGAGTTGTTGCAATGTTAACATTGCATTACTGTATTACCCACCCTGAGGTTGGACTGTTTTTGAACGGCATGATGGCTAAAGCTTGGTATACACATTAAGTTTTTTTTTTCATTTAACCAATGGGTTGAACAAAAAAACCTGACAGATTCCCCCCCCATCGACACAACCGATGTTGATGCCGGAATCACCTTTGCCATGCTATTTTATTCTGACAGGGGCGACTCCCCCCTAGCAGAATACACAGATCAGCATTGCAGCCATTGGCTGCAAGTGCTGATCGAAGGCTGGTTTTCCAGCAAGACCTTTTTTTACAGAAACCAGTCATTAAAAGGCTTTTGTCGAACAGACAGCGATACATATGGTCCAAAAGTTGTCCAGTACCTGCTAAACTGGCCAACTTTTGGTATGTGTGCACTGCTCTTAAGTCTTCCCGTATCCCTCAATGGACAAGAAAGACAATGAGATTTCGGTACTCACTGTACAATTTTTTTTTCACGACGTCTATTGAGGCAACACAGGTCCCACCTCTCTGTGTTTATGACAGGTTAAGTGAATAACTGATTATCTCATTACAATGGCATCTGAAAGTCAGTGGAATATATTAGTCAGCAAGACAACATGTTGTCCCTGAAGTTGATGTGCTGAAAGTAGAAAAAAAAATGCACATGGCGGTTTATTGTGTATGGGTCTGTGCAGCTGCAGACCAGTCAGGGTGCCCCAGCTGACCCGTGCACAGTCAAAAGCGCCTACAATGGGCACATGAGCATCAGAACTAGACCATGTAGCCATGGAAGATGGTGGCCTGGTCTAATAATTATGTTTTCCTTTACATTGTGTGGATGGCCAGGTGCATGTGCATCACTTACCTGGGGAAAAGATGGCACCAGGAGGCAGTGTGGGAAGAAGACAAATCGGTGGAGGCAATGTTCTGCTGGGAACCTAGGGTCCTGCCATTCATGAGGTTATTACTTGCCACGTACCACCTCCCTAAGCATTGTTGCTGGCTATCCCTTCATAGAAGCTGTATTCAATGATGCCTCTCAACGTTCATGTAAAAAAACAGTCTGATCCATAGAGGCCCCTCCCCACAACTTATAGGACTTAAAGCACCACCCCAGTAAAAAAATAAAAGTTAGCAGCTACACATACTGTAGCTGCAGACTTTTAATATTAGGACACTTACCTGTCCTCGAATGCAGCCAGGTGCTGTCGCCACCATTCAAAATAAGGGAACTCCTGCAGTGAAGCCTTTCAGCTTCACAGCCGATTCCCTACTGCACATGGGCAAAGCGCGCTGCGCTTTCTGAATGGATCGGTGGCGGGGGAAGGAGGAGGGGGGCCAAACTTCTGAGTGATCTCGCTGCGGCAAGATCGCTTGGAAGTGGGGATGGCTACCTGTCAAAAACAGGTACCCGCTCCCCCCCCCCCCAAAAGATGTCAAATGTGACACACAGACTAAGCGGAGCTTCCACTCTGCTTTAACCACTTCCTTACTGGGCACTTAAACCCCCCTCCTGCCCAGACCAATTTTCAGGTTTCAGCGCTGTCGCATTTTGAATGACAATTGCGCGGTCGTGCGACGTTTTTTCCTGTAGTTAAAATAAACCCATGTTGCAGCGTGCTGGCGCGTTAACAGTAAGTTTTACGCTGTCGCGACTTTGGACTTTTAACCAGACCCGTCCTCCCCCCAAATTCACGGGTCATTCCTTCACCAATTTCGTCTCACCTTCGAGGCGAATCAGACACACAGTGTAAACTGTAGAAAACCCCCCCCCCCCTCGCCCATGGACAAAAACTGTCCATCGGTAGGGGTGAAGGTTCGCTAGAACGGCGTCGCTCTAGTGAGTCTTCAAACCGGGGGGAGGAGGAAGGGGGCGGTGGCTAGGTAAGTCTTTCGCGTCGCGCGAAACGGGTAC
>BLSH010466543.1:1286726-1306565 GCA_018402905.1 Glandirana rugosa
TTAGCTGAGGTCCAATAATCGTCTCACGACCGAAAGTGTCCAGCTTATCAACAAACAGCGGGTATCAGTGTTTAATATTGATGTACGAGACAGGGAAGCTGTATGGTCAGGAAGAGATTTAGACATGGATTTTCTTGTTGGTTTCCTACAGCTTTTGTTGTAATGATTAACTGCAGGATACATTTTTGTGTATTATAGGACTTGTTATTTCAGGTGTACACAAGAATCCATAATCACTATAACACAGCCAGGAGCCTGCTTGCCTTATTTATGAGAGAAAAATCTCATTTTTATTTAAAATCACAGTCACTGTTAAAAAAAAAAAAAACATTCATTATTGTCTTTTAATGTCCTCTATATGAAATTCATAGATAATTCATTAACACGCTACAATGCATCAGATTTTTGTGCTCGGTTGATTCAGGACTTCTACCTACAGCCCCAGTGAGAAGAACCCTTTTATACCCCCTGTGAAAGCCAGCACTCTGCTAATAACCTGGAGTCGATTCTCTTTAGCATACAATATATGGAGAATGTACTCCTGAGAGGTGAACCAGAAATTCTAGCCTGTCAAACAGTTCTCCCCAACCAAAAATAAAAATAGACATTTTTTTTTTTTGCCAGAATTGTTTTTGGGTTGTAGGCAGGTGGATTCAAATGCTGCAACTATAGCCTTCAATATGCACTTAGCATATTAAGAGGCATATTTAAAACCCATTTGAAGTTTCTGATTACATTAGCTCAGCTAGATACGTTGATAGCCTTACTATTATGTATAAAACCTCTTCCTAGGCAGAAGGCTGCTGAGTCACCCTACCCTACCCTACCCTAGTCCAATACCCTTTGCTGAGTCAGACCTAGAGCTCCGCCTTGAACATGGAACACATTTGAACAGACCTATAGGAATTGCTACTATGCACCAACATTTTGAAAATGTGTTTCAAGGCTTTCATCCTAATTCTTACCTCGCCATCTAGTGAACCACTAACCCAGAACAAAAGTGTAAACACATATCCAATATGTACAAACTTGTTCCACATCAGTGACTGAGAATCTCAAAGATGGATAGTACGATAGTCCTGAAGCCTGCATCTTTTAAAACAAACAAAAAACACATCTTCAAAGCTTTTGACAGTGCTCTGATCTGGGGGCTGTCCCTAACTAATTTAAGAAAAAAGTTGTAAATAGTGCTCTATGCTCATCCCTTAGCTTTCCTCTGGGTAAGCTCATGCAGTAGGGATTAGAGCAACTCAGAAGCTGATAGCTCAGAATATGCATGTAGGACAGGAACAAAATCTGGCAAGATATGTGCTTGTGGTCTTATCATATAGTTTGTAAATATCTAGGGGATGTGGGTCATAAAGTTATGCATGGCTGTAGTACAAACTTCCTTGAAAAAGGCAGAGGAGGCCTGAAGGAGTGGTTCTGGGCTCCAGTGTTCAATGCTCCTATTGGTGGCAGTAAAACCCAATGGTTACGATTTACAGTGTCCCTCAATGGAAGGGAAACAATGCGCTTTTAACCATAAACAGTGGAGCCAAAGAATCACTCCTGAGCACACAAACAGCTAATGAAATAATGTTCAAGTCTTTATTTGGTGATCACACCACAGTGGTAAAAGTGCAATTATTTGGGGGGCATACAGGATTACATGCCTAACAAAGGGTTCCTGCATGACCCCAAAACTTTGAACAAAAGTGAGTACACCCCTAAGTGAAAATGTCCAAATTGGGCCCAATTAGCCATTTTCCTTCCCCGGTGTCATCTGACTAGTGTTACAAGGTCTCAGGTGTGAATGGGAAGCAGGTGTGTTACATTTGGTGTTATCACTCTCACTCTCTCATACTAGTCACCAGAAGTTCAACATGGCACCACATGGCGAAGAACTCTCTGAGGATCTGAAAAATAAGAATTGTTGCTCTACATAAAGATGGTCTGGGCTATATGAAGACAAAACCCTGAAACTGAGCTGGTCAAGACCTTACAGTGTTTTAACAGGTCAGGTTCCACTCAGAACAGGCCTTGCCATAGCCGACCAAAGAAGATGAGTACACGTACTGAGCATCATATCCAGAGGTTATCTTTGGGAAATAAACATGAGTGCTGCAGAGGTTGAAGGAAAGGGGGGGGTCAGCCTTTCAGTGCTCAGACCATACGCCACACACTGCATCAAATTGGTCTGCATGGCTGTCATCCCAAAAGGAAGCCTCTTCTAAAGATGATGCACAAGAAAGCCCACAAACAGTTTGCTGAAGACAAGCAAAGGACATGCATTACTGCAACCATGTCCTGTGGTCTGATGAGACCAAGATAAACTTATTTGGTTCAGATGGTGTCAAGTGTGTGTGTGTGTGTGGTAGCAACCAGGTGAGGAGTATAAAAGACAAGTGTGTCTTGCCTACTGTCCAGCATGATGGTGGGAGTTCTGCAAAACAATAACTGTGAAGAATCTATGACAGTATTGTTATATTCCCCAATTAAATAGGATAAAACATGGAACATACCGTAGGCTCAATGTAGAGTGAGGTTCTCCATCAAAGCATGTATGGAATTTAACGTTGGATAACACCCAAATATGTATGGCATGGCACTTTCAATGGGATTATTTAACAATTTCAGCCTCGGAAGGAATTAACCACTTCCTGACCAGGCCATTTTTAGCGATATGGCACTGCGTTGCTTTAACTGACATTTGCGCAGTCGTGTGACATTGTACCCCAACAAAATTGATGTCCTTATTTTCCCACAGGTAGAGCTTTCTTTTGATGGTATTTGTTCACCTCTGTGTTTTTTATTTTTTGCGCTATAAACAAAAAAATAGCGACAGTTTTGAAAAAAAAAAAAAACAATATTTTTTACTTTTTGCTATAAATATCAAAAACCCCCAAAAAATTAAAACGAAAAACAAAATTTCTTCTTCAGTTTAGACCAATATGTATTCTTCTACATATTTTTGGTAAAAAAAAAAAATCCCAATTTGAGTATATTAATTGCTTTGCTCAAAAGTTATCGCGTCTACAAAATAGGGGATACATTTATGGCATTTTTATTATTTTTACTAGTAATAGCGGTGATCTGCAATTTTTAGAGGGACTGCGACATTGCGTTAGACAGATCAGACACTGTTTTGGGACCAGTGACATTTATACAGTGGCTGGGCTGACTGGAGGAGGAGAGAGATCATTTTTCCTAATCACTAGGAACAGACAGACAATCTCTCTAACTCCCCTGACAGAATAGGGATCTGTTTGTTTACACTGGCAGATCCCTGTTCTGACTCTCTCTGGAACGATTGTGGGTGGTCGCCGGACCCGTTAGTTGGCTCCAACACTAGCGAATGGGCATGCGCTCACAGATCGCCGTATACACGCCTGGCGTACTCCTACGGCAATTTGCGCAGGCGAGCCAACCTGCCGGAGTATAACTGCAGCAGCTGGTCAGCAAGCAGTTAAAGTGTTACTAAACCCAGGTACCTGCATTCACTATATCTGGTCTCCCACAGTACACAGAACACGGACATGCAATAGCTTTAGTAAACAAACTGCTATATACCTTTTCTCATCTGCAGTTATAGCAGTCTTGTGACTTCTATCAGTGTCTGATTAAAGCTTGTAGGAGGAGTTTTCATTCTGCTCTCACTGTCCTTTAAGGCTGCAGGACCCCTTACCCTCTGTCTGGACAGTGATGATTGGCTCTGTGCTGATCACATGTGCTCTCCCAAAAATAAAAAAACGTTCTAGCAATACACACCAAACTGAGCATGTGCAGCCTGTCCCTTGGCTACTGTAATAAGGGGAGGATCAGAGAAGACTGGATTAAACAGCCTTTTTACACAATGTGGAGTATTAACCCCTTCCACAGTGAGTATAACAAGCATTCTTTACAGCATGTACAGACTGATTTTACTGTTGTGGGTCTAGAAGCACTTTAAAAAGGCTTGCAGAGCTGACTAAAAGGATAACATCCCACTGCAAATGTATTTATTCTATTAAACTATACCCATTGTGGGAAGGCATTTCAAAATGTAAGTCTTCTGCAAGCTAATACATCTTAGGATTTTAACAGTGAAATGGCCAAGTTGAAATTCACGATCCTTTTCATGATCACAGATATTACAAGTCAAAAAAAATGGATTTTTTGTATAACTTACCGTAAAATCCTTTTCTCTGAGTTCACTGACAGACGCAGCCTTCTTATGACACATGGGGTTATGCTCATCCTACTAGGAGTAGGCTAGGCAAAAACAAACAAAAGCGTAGGTTGGCCCCTCCCAGGGGGCCGCCCTCACCTCAGCATATAATCCCCCTGTCCTGTACAGCACATCAGTTTGTAACAAGCCGTACAAAACCAACGCAGAGGGGTGGGTGCTGCGTCTGTCAGTGAACTCAGAGAAAAGGATTTTACGGTAAGTTATACAAAAAATCAATTTTTCTCTTCCGTTCACTGACAGACGCAGCCTTCTTATGACACATGGGGACGTCCCAAAGCTGTGCCAATCAAGAGGGGTGGGCAAAAACCATAACAAAGGTACCCAACAGAAAAGACGCCCTCTCAGGCGGCGCTAACTGCGCCTAAACTGCCGCTTGTAATACCTTGCGGCCAAAAGCAGCATCCGAGTATGCTAAAATATCCACTTTGTAAAACTTAGTAAATGTGTGCAGTGAGGCCCAAGTAGCTGCCTTGCACACCTGGGACACCGAAGCTTGGTGTCTAAACGCCCAGGAAGTACTAACTGCCCTGGTGGAGTGCGCCGTGACTGGAAACGGGGGAACCTTGCCCCGAATCTCATACGCATGAGTCACGGTCCTCCGTATCCAACGTGATACGGTAGCCGACGAGGCCGCCAAACCTTTGCGCGACCCTTCTGTCAGCAAAAATAAAGAATCAGACTTCCTAAAAGAAGCTGTAGAACTTAAATATACCCGCAAAGCCCTCACCACATCCAAAGAATGCAGCTCGAACTCTTTAGGATGTGACGGGTGCGGACATAATGAGGGAAGAACAATATCCTCATTTAAATGAAGAAGAAACCACCTTCGGAAGGAATGAAGGTGGAGGCCGCAGAACTGCCTTGTCCTTATGGAGTACCAAGTAGGGTGACCTGCAGGACAAAGCTGCCAGCTCCGACACCCGCCTGGCGGATGTGATAGCCACCAGAAAAGCCACCTTCTGCGACAATAAGCGTAAGGGAATGTCCCTGATATTTTCATATGGCGGTTTCTGTAACACAGAAAGCACCAAATTCAAATCCCACACTGCCAAGGGCGACCGTATCCGGGGGGCGACATGACGTACTCCCTGTACAAATGTACGGATCAATGAGTGAGACGCCAATGGTCGTTGAAAAAGAACCGCCAGGGCCGAAATCTGCCCCTTAAGCGTACTTAATGCCAGGTTCTTGTCCAGTCCTTGCTGCAAAAATGACAGCACTCTGGATACTCTATAAGAGCGGGGATTCCATCCTCCCGCCTCCCACCAGGTAATATAGGCCTTCCAGGTCCTATGATAGATCTTACGTGAGGTGCTCTTACGTGCTTTCACCATAGTAGGGATTACGGAGTCTGAAACACCCCATCCCTCAATACCTGGGCCTCAATAGCCAAGCCGTCAAAGCCAGCGAGGGTAAAGCAGGGTGCAAGATGGGCCCCTGAGACAGTAAGTCTTTGCGAAGTGGAAGACGCCATGGAACATCTGCCACCATCCGTACTATATCGGCGTACCACGGACGCCGCGGCCAATCCGCAGCCCCCAGGATCGTCGTGATTCCCTCTACTTTTATCCTGCGCAAAACGCGCGGTAGAATCTTCAGAGGAGGAAAGATGTACAGTAGCCGATACCGACCCCAGGGCGTTACCAGTGCGTCCGAGGCGACCGCCAACGGATCCCTTGCTCTGCACACAAAGGCCTGTACCTTGTGATTGTACCTTGAGGCCATCAGGTCCACCTCTGGGGTGCCCCATTTGGAGCAAATCTGGTGGAACACCTCTGGATGTAGGGACCACTCCCCCTGATCCAGAGTCTGGTGGCTGAGAAAATCCGCCTGCCAATTTTCCACGCCCGGGATATAGATTGCAGAGAGAGCTGGCACGTGAAGCTCTGCCCACCGCAGGATCAGAGCCGCCTCCGCGGCTGCTGCTGCGCTTCTTGTTCTGCCCTGATGGTTCACATACGCCACCGCTGTGGCATTGTCCGACTGGACCCGAACAGGGCGGCCTCGCAGCCTTTCTGTCCAATGAGACAGGCAAAGCCTGATCGCTCTCAGTTCCAGTACATTTATCTGAAGACGAGCTGGTATTGACCAATGACCCTGGACGGAAGATTGTCCCAGGACTCCCCCCCACCCTGACAGGCTGGCATCCGTTGTCACTATCGACCAATTGAGGGGAGGAAAACTCTTCCCCAACCTTATGGCCAGAGCCCGAATCCACCAAATCAGAGACCCTCGAGACTGCTGATCCAACCTGATCCGTCTGTCTAGGGATAGGGGAGACTTGTCCCACTGAGACAGAATTGTCTTCTGTAGGAGCCGGGTATGACTCTGGGCATAAGGCACTGCTTCGAACGTCGACACCATGAGACCCAACACTCGCATACAGAACCGTAAGGAGAACCACTGGCGTGACAACAGGGTTCGCACTGCTGCCTGAAGAGTCAGTAACTTGCCCGGTGTTAGAAACACCCTTGCTTGTACCGTGTCCAGAATCAGACCCAGGTACTCCAGCCTGCAAGTCGGAGTCAATGATGACTTTTGTAGGTTGATCAGCCAACCGAACTCCTCCAACGTGGCTACAGTGATTGTCACGTTCTCCTCCAGAGCTGTAGCCGACCCTGCCCTCAGCAGTAAATCGTCGAGGTACGCTACCACCGCGATACCTCTTTGCCTCAGTAACGCCATCATCGGGGCCACCACCTTGGTGAACACCCGGGGAGACGAGGCCAACCCAAAGGGAAGTGCCACAAACTGGTAAAGCAGATCTCCCACTGCGAAACGCAGAAAACGCTGATGACTGAGACAAATCGGGACATGTAGATATGCGTCCTTGATGTCCAGGGACGCCAGAAATTCCCCTTGGCGTAGGGCGACCACGACCGAGCGGATGGATTCCATCCTGATCCTCTTCGTTTCCACGAAGCGATTCAATGCTCTTAGATCCAAAACTGGTCTGACCCCGCCCTTTTTGGGTACCACAAAAAGGTTTGAATAAAATCCGTGAAATCTCTCCCTCCTGGGTACCGGTATGATCATCCCCTGTTCGGCGAGAGCTCGGACAGCGCCTAGTGGAGTTCCTGCATGAGCCTCAGATTTGAAGGGAAGAATCTTTCTGGGGGCAGAGAGCTGAATTCTATCCTGTACCCGGAAGACACCACCTCCAGGACCCACCGATCGGTGATGCGGGCAGCCCATCTGTCTGCAAACCCCAGTAACCGGCCCCCCACCCGTGAAGTGGGTGGGGGCAACCCATCATGCGGAGGCGGATTTATCCTTCGCTTTTTCGGACTTATGCTGCCAGGGCCTTTTACTGTGTCCTGCGAAACCCTTTCCGGTCTTGCAGCTTTTCCCTGCTGAGCCGGATGCCCGAAAGAACTTCTTCTGACCTGACGCGGCAGGCCCCTGTCAGCGCCACAACTCACGCCGTTTAGGCTCCGGGAGAAAAGTACTTTTACCTCCCGTGAAAACAGCCGCTCTCCCTGAAAGGGAAGGTCTGCCAGTGCCTTCTTTGAAGCCTGATCGCCCGACCAAGCTCGGAGCCATAGCACCCGTCTGATAATTGAAAAAACAGACATTTTTGACAATATAGGAAGGAGGTCCAAAGCAGCATGACATATGTAGCGGTGCCCCTCTTCCAAATGTTGTGCCCGCTGTGACTCAGCCTGTGCACAATCACAAGTCAAATTAGTGCATAGAGCAGTAGCCTGCACCCGCAGCGACTGTGCCGCCATTGCAGTTGCTAGCGCCGGCCGCATGGCTGACCCAGCCAACAAGAACAGTGCTTTGGACACTGTCTCTGTGCGGCGATCGGCCGCTTCCTTAAAGGAAGGCGACCCCTCCAAGGAAATGGTAGTTGCTTTATTCACCCATGCCACGGCAGGGTCCACCACTGGGGAGGCCCACCTCTTAGTAAAGCTCTCCTCAAAGGGGTAGCGCACCGCAAAGTTCTTAGGCAAAGTAAAAGAACTTGGTGGCCTACGCCACTCCTTAAACACCGCCTGCTCAAACACTTGGTCATAAGGGTAAGCCCTAGGGCCCCTAGGCGGTTTAAGTGGGCCACAAACATAAGCGGACTCATGCGACTCCCCAGCTGGATCAAGACGCATGGACTTGCGGATATCAGTGATCAGTGCTTCCACTATCGCCTTATCACGCGAAGACAGAGTCTCTTGACTCTCCTCATGCTCTGAGGGTGGTTCACCTTCTGAAAGATCCACAGGTGTGACCATTGATGCGCTTTCCAGATCTGAATCCTCCCCGGAGGAAAGAGGGGGTGCTGGGCGTTTTTGAGGAACCCTTGGAACGGGTACCTCTGCCCTGGGAAAGAACTCCCCAAACACCACCCTCAGCTGTTCCAAAGGTACTCCTGCCATAATATTGCCGGCCTCTGACATTACAGGTTTCCGGCACCCCCACTGTGTAACCACCACCTCTACTCCACCAATCAACCAGGGAGACCCGGGAGGATTGCCCACACCGCTACCAGCACCCAGGAAGGGCCAGCTACACTTGCTGTTTAGATGCCTCAACACTCCGACCGGAAGAGCAATGCCCACCAACTACTGCACGGCAGGAGCCTGCTGCTGTGTGTCAGCCACGCTGTACAAGCGAAAACCGGAAGCCCACTTCCGTTTCTAAACACTTCCTGTACCAGGGCTGCACTTCCATGAGCTACCACTGGAGGCCACCAGACCGCAGGCTGAGAACCGCATGGTTTCACAAACAATGGACGCTGCCATTACACCTGCGCAGTCGGCCATGAATGAGCGGTGCTCTCCTTCAATGGCGGTGACCCGCCGAACACAGTGCTCCGAACGGTCAGTGCAGAGTCGAACGGTCAGTGCAACAGTGCCGTGCTGCAGACTGGGGGGACGGAGGCTTAACCTCACAAGGGTACTACCCAAAATGTCCCTCTACTGAGCCCCCACCGGCCGGCTTACCACCAGAGCTGCCCAGACGCCCACTCTCCACGCCCTAAGGCGGCAGAGGGGTCCACTCACCAATCCTTGACGGGCGCAGCGGTAGCCACCGGAGCAGACCTACCATCCCCTAGGGGAGGCATGCTGCTGGCCAGGCCCTTGGACAGGCGTACCTAGTCACTGGGCTCTCGTGTGTCTTAGCCACTGGCCGCCCGCACGGAACGGGCGCTATGCGGTGGGCACCCGAAGGGCGTTCGCATAGTGTCGGCTGGACTGGGGAAAGATTTGGATTCGAGATATCCACTATACCACCAGCCAGCTTCTTGCTAGCAGTCTTCATCAGATGAATCTTCAGGATACCGCTGCTCCCATAGGGAACCAGGTCTACTCCTTGCACTAGGCAAATAAAAACTGATGTGCTGTACAGGACAGGGGGATTATATGCTGAGGTGAGGACGGCCCCCTGGGAGGGGCCAACCTACGCTTTTGTTTGTTTTTGCCTAGTCTACTCCTAGTAGGATGAGCATAACCCCATGTGTCATAAGAAGGCTGCGTCTGTCAGTGAACGGAAGAGAAAACAGGATTTTATTCATTTGGGTGCATTTTTTCCCCCGCAAAAAAGAAATAAAAGCATCACCAACTAATGTGGGATGTCAGATGCAAAATGCTTGCAGCTGGACTCCCTGTGAGAAGCCAAAAGGGTATTAGGCCTATGCTGGACAACCAACATTTTCCACTTACCCATTTCCACTAACATGCTACTCTATTCAGTCACCATGAATGAGGACAGGAAGCACTTACGTAGGGCTGATGATTTCTCTCCACACTCCTGTGAAAGCTGTTGGCCAAGCTCCAAGCATTAATGCTGGAACATGGTAGGGAAGGGAATATGTCACATGCTCATTCACATTCAGTATTGTCTATTTTTTTTCTTTGTTTGCAGTTGCTGAAAAGAGTGGCTGGGTAGCAAAGGAAGGGTAGGTGCTGCTGGTGGCATGGGTATTCCACCCAAACCCTTTCTTTGCCCTTCATGGGCATAACACAGGTTTGCTTTAAAATAAATTGTTGTGGGTAGATTTACCTTGAATAAAAAAAAAAATTGTATAGCATGAATAAGAAACTAAATCCCAGCTTTGCCACAATAGCAAATAAGAGTGCATTTTACATCTCCATGTACAAAAGTCTATAATGGAACTGAAGCATCGGTTTACCAGTATACATAAACGATGTTTTATATACTATGTCTATGTTGTACTTTCGCAAAAACGAAGGGGGGGGGGGTGCACGGAATTGTTTGAAATAAAAAAAAGATGGAGGGTAGGAGAGAAACAACAGACAAAGGGCCAGCAGTGCTGCAAAACAGCAAGGCCTCTTGCACACAGTATTGATGTTTGAGTTTTGTGCAAATTTGTGCGCACATACCTTCCTAGAGAAAATTTAATCATATTTATGCTCATATGCACGTATTTGCGTGCACTGGCACAAAATACTGACCGGGAATGCAGATTTTTCTATGTTTTTACTCAAGAATACGCAGTGCTGGTTTACTCGCCTGTGCACTGTACTGAGCTTTTTCAAGCTGCAGTGTACAAGAGGCCTAACTTAATAATTTTACTTCCAGCACTGTTGAGTTGACATAGACTAGCACAGTGGTTCTCAACCTCAGTTCTCAAGTATCCCCAACAGACCATGTTTGCCAGTTTTCCTTTATCTTGCACAGGTGCTTTATATCAGAGTCAATGGCTTGGTATTTTGGACAGCTATTTTATCTAAGAGAAATTCCCAAAACATGGCCTGTTGGGGGTACTTGAGGACTGAGGTTGAGAACCACTGCACTAGCAGACCAATATTTCCTTACAGGATAGCTACGATAGTCATTTAAAGTCACCTTGATGGTACAGATTTCAATTTCCTCAATCAAATCTGAGGGGACCATGCTGTTCAGGGCAAATATCCAAAAGGATTCTCACATAACTAAGTGTTCTTCTTTGAGGTAACTAGGAATTGCTCCAGTACAAAATATGCCTCCAATATCTATTTTAAATGTTAAAAAGTGTCTAGAGACACCGATCTGGGCTCCCTTGCTCAATTAATCTTCTGTGTTCCTCAAACCTTGCTCTAATAGTTTGTCCCACAGTGTATAGGCCACAGGTGCACTTCAATCCGTATACCACATACTGGGGTTGATTTACTAGAACTGGGGAGTGCAAAATCTGGTGCAGCTGTGCATGGTAGCCAATCAGCTTCTAACTTAAGCTTTGACAACAAAAAAAACCTGGAAGCCGATTGGTTTCTATACACAGCTACACCAACTACTCTGTTATAGGATATCGTTTCCATTACTAATCTAGGAATGTTTTTTATCCATGGGAAACAAAACAAGCCATATAGCTTTGCTTTTTGCAATGGCAAGAACCGTGGAAACCAAGAAAGGTAGGAAAGTCCATGCTTTTTTTTTTTGCATCTTTCTCAAATTCTTGAAATTTCTTGCTTGCTAAAATCTGCCCTAGGTTGCACAAACTTTGATTAACTGCACCTCCCGCAATGGTATGAGCCATTGATATTTTGATTATTTTATTAACTGCCCCGTGCTCGCCATTAGATTGGCAATAAAAGTGACTGTTGTGTCTTTTATATCGTTTCCTTCTTGACTTTCTTAAGGGCCATTTAAATGTCTCCTAGAGGCTTCACTGATGTAGGTGTTCCTTTTTATCATTTTTGTAGGAACTGCACTTTGCTCAATATAATCCTGACCCCTAGAACACTTTCTGCGCAGTCTCTGGCAATTATTAAATGGGACATTTTTTTCCAATGAGGATGGCAGCGTTGTTGATGCAGGTACCTTGTATTTTCTTAAAGTGAGTTTTGGAAATTATGCTCCCTGACCTATACTGGCAGATCATTTCCAGACCTAAGAATTAAAAAGGGATGATGCATGGCTGAAATGGATAGTGTACTGGTTGTTGTAGTAAACATAATGACCAGCATTGGGAAATCATAATTTAAAAAAAAACCTTCCAACACAACCTACAAACGTTTTTTAGGAGAGCAAGAAATATCAACAAAACCCCACTGCAACTTTAGAGAAACTAAAACATGATGGGCAGCACAGTGGTGTAGTGGATAGCACTTTCACCTAGCAGTAAAAGGGTCGCTGGTTCATATCCTGATCATGACACTACCTGCCTGGAGTTTGCATGTTCTCCCTGTGCCTGCGTGGGTTTCCTCTGGGTACTCCGGTTTCCTCCCACACTCCAAAGACATGCTGTGAGGTTAATTAGATCCTGTCTAAATTGGCCCTAGTATATGCATGAATGTGAGTTAGGGACCTTAGATTGTAAGCTCCTTGAGGGTAGGGACTGATGTGAATGTACAATGTATATGTAAAGCGCTGCGTAAATTGACGGCGCTATATAAGTACCTGAAATAAATAAAAATAAATAAATAAATGTCACTGACAGAGAAAACCCATTGCTCCTGTTTGGCTTTTTCTCTAGATGTAATTGTTAACGGGTCTAAGTTAAAAGTAGTTGGAATGTCCATTTGCATTCCATTCAATATGAATTATCCCGAAGACTCTTGAGGCGTGCCGCTACCAAATATTTACACTGATACCACAAGTGGCCGTGGCTCAACTTCTCCGGAAATCCTGAACAGAAGAAGCTCATAGATTTGTGAATTGTCTCTGCTTGGGAAGAACCTTCTGTGTGTAAAATAAGAAAACTGGATGCAACTTTCATGGTATAGGTCTTAAAATAGTCCACATACTCTTGCAAAATAAAGTTTTTTTTTTTCTTGCATGTTTATAAGTTATGTTAAATTATTTTCTATATACCTTGTAAATAGAATTGATTTTATATTTTAAAAAAATGTGATTTTTTGACTTACTGTAAAATCCCTTTCTCTGAGTTCGTCGACAGGCACAGCGACTCTTAGGACTAAGTGGGTTATACTGCCCTCTTCAGGAGTTTACTAGGCAGAACAGGCAGTTCTAACAGAAAAAAGAACAGCAACAGACACAGCCCCTCCCAGGGGGCAGTCCTCACTGGCAGATAACCCCACACCCAGCTGCTGTTAGCTCAGTTTGTAACAAGCAGTGCAACATCCAGAGGGGTGGGCGCTGTGCCTGTCGACGAACTCAGAGAAAGGGATTTTACGGTAAGTCAAAAAATTCCTGTTTTCTCTTTCGTTCGTCGACAGGTACAGCGACTCTTAGGACTAAGTGGACATCCAAAAGCAGTGCCAAAAATGAGGGGTGGGTAATAGAACTACAGAACTACACCCAAACGAACCCTCAGTGAGGAACCACACGTGTGTCACACGGCCGTCTGCACAACTTTGTGGCCAAACGCAGCATCCGAGGATACTAAAAACATCAACTTTTAAAACTTTGAAAAGGTGTGCACAGAGGACCAAATAGCTGCCTTGCACACTTGAGATACCAACACCTGATGTCGGAAAGCCCAGGAAGTGTTAATCGCCCTGGTAGAGTGAGCCGTGACCGGAAAAGGAGGGTCCAGACCCCCAACAGCATAGGCTCGGGTCACCGTCTTTCTAATCCAACATGAAATAGCAGCCGATGAGGCCGCCAAAACCTTGCGTGGACCATCCACAACAAAGAGCGTCCGACCTCCGAAGGAGGCCGTGGTCGCCAGATACACCTGCAGGGCCTGAACAACCTCCAGGGAGTGCAAAGCAACCTCCTTAGGGTGAGGCGAGCGCGGGCATAGCGAAGCAAGACAATTGTCCTCATTGATGTGGAAAGAGGACACAACCTACGCCAAAAAGGAGGATGACAGGCGCAAGACCGCCTTATCCCTATGTAGGGCCAGATAAGGAGACCTACAAGATAGAGCCGCCAACACAGACATCCGCCGAGTGGATGCCATAGCCACCAGGAAAAACACCTTCTGCGAAAGCAATTGTAGTGAGATTTCCCTGATGATCTCAAAAGGCGGCTTCTGAAGCACCGAGAGGAGCAAATTGAGGTCCTATGGCGCCAAAGGCAACCGTACCTGGGGGGCGACATGCCGAACCCCCTGCATGAAAGCACGGATCAATGAATGCGTCACCAAAGGACGCTGAGAAAAGATTGCCAGAGCAGAAACCTGACCCTTGAAAGTGAAAACACCAGTTTCTGGTCGAGGATCTTCTGTAGGAAGGTCAGAACCCGAGAAGGAACGAGAGGTCCACTCCCCGGCTTCTGGGTGCGGTGGAAAATCTTACGTGAAGTGGCTTTATGTGCCTCAAGCATGGTGGGAATCACCGAGTCTGAGACGCCTCGATCCCTCAACTCCTGGGATTCAATAGACAGGCCGTTAAAGCCAGAGAGGGTAAAGCAGGATGCCAGAAGGGCCCCAGGGACAGAGGAGCCTCACGAGGCAGAAGCCGCCAAGGGACGTCCACCACCATTCGTACTACAACGGCATACCAAGGAAGCCCTGTCCATTCTGGGGCCATCAGCATGGTCGCTATACCCTCCGCTCCTATTCTGCGCAGAAGGCGCGGAAGCAGTTTAAGAGGAGGAAAAGGCCTGGATGAGTCGATACCGGGCCCATGGAGCAACAAGAGCATTCGCCGCATCTGGCCAAGGGAACCCACGTTCAGCTCACGAAGGTCTGCACCTTCCGATTGAGACAGGACGCTAACCAGTCCACGTATGGAGCACCCAATCTCAGACAAATCTGATGAAACACGTATGGGTGCAAGGACCACTCCCCTTGGTCCAGGCGCTGACGACTGATAGTCCGCCTGCTAACTTTCTACGCCCGGCATGTGAACGGCAGAGATTGCCGAAACGTGACTTTGTCCACCGCAGAATGGGAACTACCCCGGAGGCCGCAGCCGAGCTTCTCGTCCCGCCCTGGTAATACACATATGCCACAGCCGTGGCATTGTCCGACTTAATCCGGACAGGGCACTCATGCAGCCTCGATCCAATGGGGGATGCAGCACAAAAAACGCCCGCAATTCCAGGACATTGATTGCGAGACGAGACTCCTCCGGAGACCGCCGTCCCTGGGCTGAGAGCAGCCCCAGGACTCCGCCCCAGCTTGTCAGGCTGGCATCCATCGTGATCACCGTGCAGTGAAGGGGGAGGAAAGACTTCCCCGACTGAAGAGCCAGGGACTGCAGCCACCAGAGTAGTGAGGCCCTTACCTGGTGATCCATTCTGATTACCCGATCCTGGGAAGATGGGAACCTGTCCCATCTCAAGAAAATCTCCCGTTGCAGAACCCAGGTATGGTAGTGAGCGGAGGGACCACCTCGAAGGGGGCCACCATGAGGCCTAGGACCCACGTGCAAAAACGGAGTGAGGCCCATTTCTGGGACAGCAGGGACCGAAATGCAGACTGCAGCGGCTGCCGCTTGGTAGGCGAAGGAAATCCTTCGCCCTGGCTGCATCCAAGATCAGCCCCAGATACTCCAGGCGGTGAGACCGAATCAGAACTGACTCCGGAAGGTTGATCACCCATCTGAACTCGTTCACAGTGTGCAGGGTGATCGCCACATTGGCCCTGAGAGCTGGAGCCGACTCCGCTCGCAGGAGAAAATCCTCCAGACACGCCACCACCGCGATGCCCCTCTGCCTCAGCAGAGCCAGAACGGGGGCCAGCGGTCCAAAATGCAGGAGTGTCTCGAACCCCAGGAGACCCCCCCCCCCCCGAGAGCCAGGTGGAGGGAATCCGACATGCGGAGGAGGCCTCATCCCCTAACTTGGCACGGTTACGCTGTCAGGGACACTTCTGTCCCCCCGTGGGGGCCTTAGCAGGCTGCGAACCCTTGCCCGAGGAGCGGGGGGGCGCAATCCTCCTTGTCTTCGGGAGAGAGGTGTTCTTCCCACCTGCGGGGTTGTTGATAATCTCAACCGAGGAGGCCCAAAGAGCCGCCCACCCTGGAAAGGCAAGTCCGCCAGGGCCCCCCCCCTTTTTTTTTTTTAAAAGTCTGGTCCGCCGACCAGCACTACAGCCAAGGCCACCGCCTGGCCACACAGAGACCACGGATGCCTTGAACGTCAGGGGGGCCATGTCCAGGGCTGCATCACATGGATACTGTAGCCCATGGAGAAGCTGATTAGCGAGACCCATGCAATCAGGGGGAGCCTGAGTGTTGCTCAACTCACTATATCCACACGGTGAGTGTTGTGCGACGCCAGCGCAGAAGCCACAACGGGCCACCTGGCTGATCCCGTTATAACAAACAGGGATCTGACGCAAGCTTCGGCCTGCCTGTAAGCTGGGTCCCTGTTCAGGCGGGACATGGGTGAGGGGGAGATGCCCACTTCTTCAACAGTTCCTCCCCAAAAGCATAGCACACAGCGAAATGTCTGGGGATGGGGGGGCTCTGAGGCCGAGCCCAGTCCCTATAAAAAAAAAAAAAACCTGTTCCAGAAAATCCATACACGGGAAGACCTGAACCGTACAGGCCGGTCTATGTGACCCGAAGGGGCCATGCACCCCCTGATGGGGTCTCGCCTGGTCTTCCAATTGCAGGGTCTCACGCTCTGAGGTGATCAGAGCGTCTACTAGTGCCCTCTCGCGCGCAGCAGCAGATGCCTCACATTCATCCCCGCTATCAGGAGCATCAGGGATCTCGAGAAATTAATGTTTCCTGGCGTCTATAAGGGACGGGGTCCCTTAAGCACTGGCTGCAGGCACAGAGAGGTCCCGTGGGGAAGCACCCGCAGCGGCTGCCATCCTGACACCCACCCTGGCAGCGCCCAAACAAGGCCCAATGCCAGGAGACCACTACACCCCCCACCCCACAGCTGAGCAAGGCTGGGCACCCCGGAGGGACTCCCCACCCGACCCAGAGCTGCTGTCCACCGCTGCCCCACTCACCTCCTGTCCTTCTCCACTGCTGCGGGAAATCCGGCCATGCAGGGGGGGTAAAACAGCGCCAGCGCAACCAGGACAGCCCCCTGGCGCACACAGGCCAGATCAAGGTGCAGAGACAACAGGAAAATGGCCGCCCTGCACCACTAGAGGCCTCCATCTAGACGGGCGGTGCGGGGATCCCACCCAAGACAGCGTTCTCGCTACCTGCTAGACCGGAGGGAGCTGTCGGCCCAGGGCGCACTGCGTGCGATGGCAGGGCATTTAACCCGCGGGGCCACCCCGTCCGGATCAGGGTTTGTCACGGTCGACCCAGCGCGAAGCATCCGGTCTAACGTGTGATGGCCGGCTGGGGAGACTACCTGAGTCCGAGACCCAGCCTGTTGCCCAGCACAGCTGCTTGATGGAAGTCTTCATCTGTGAAGCGGTCTCCTGACAGCTGAAGTGGACCAGAGAGGTACCACAGATCCCAACAGGGAGCCTAGGTCTAACTCCTTGAACTAGGCAGAAAAAACTGAGCTAGTAGCAGCTGGGTGTGAGGTTATCTGCCAGTGAGGACTGCCTCCTGAAAGGGGCTGTGTCTGTTGCTGTTCTTTTTGCTGTTAGAACTGCCTGTTCTGCCTAGTAAACTCCTGAAGAGGGCAGTATAACCCACTTAGTCCTAAGAGTCGCTGTGCCTGTCGACGAACAAAAAAGAAAAAAGTTTTGCTACAGTTTTCAAATATAATAGTGTGGAATTTTTTCAAAGAGAATTTAGGGCATTACACCATTATTTATCAGTGATATATAGATAGATATGCACACTGTATATACATCCTCCTGATGAGTCATACAATTATGACCACCGACGGGGTAAGTGAAGAAGATTGATTATCTTGTTACAATGGTATCTGAAAGTGGGTGGGATATATTAGTCAGCAAGTGACCATGTTGTCCCCAAAGGTGATGTGTTGAAAAGAAAAAAAGAAATAAAATAAAAATGGGCAAGTGTAAAGGATTTGAGCAACTAGGACAATGACCAAATTGTAGGAAAGTATCTCCAGTCAGTGAGAGCAATAGGTAGGTGGTTGCCACATCCCTAATGTACACATGCATAACAACCCTCTACGGGTGGGATTTTTAAGGCAACAAACACCACCAAATATCATAAAATTGAATATTATCAAAATATAAAATACACAGGGTGTACACCCAGTGTGGGTATACTAAACTGTATTTAGAACAGACAAAATCATCATGACATACATCTCAGTATGTGTATATTTGGCAAATGAGACTCCAACAATTGCAACAATACTTCCTCCAGTACCTGATGTTTCAGGTCTTTAACCCTTACTCAGTGGTATTCGGATGAAGTTCTGGCAGTCTTTCATTCAAATGGTTATTACATCAAAAAGATATATCCGATTGTGCTGAGAATCAATCACAACTTAAGTGGATGCGCCTTTAAGGTCTGTGGGAGGGTCACTTCCCTCCCCTTAGGGTGGTAGTACAGATTGGCTGTGGATATGGCAGACTTTCCTTACATGTTCCAAAAATGTCAGAGGGAAAATTGGAATCCCCATCTATGGGTGATCATGTCCCATGGAGGAGTAAAATAGATTGTGTGCCTGTTCGGCCAATGGTCCAATTAGGAGCCCCATATTGGGCAAACCCATTGGGTCACATTCCCTCAGAGGATGAAAGGTGTCCACGCACTACCGATCCCGGCATCACTAGTAGTGCATGGACACCTTTCATCCTCTGGTGGAACGTGACCCACTGGGTTTGCCCAATGGGGCTCCTAAGGCGACCATTGACCGAACAGGTGCCCACAACAGGCACACGATCTATTTTACTCCCCCATGGGACATGATCACCCATAGATGGGGATTCCAAATAGATCATGTGCCTGTTGTGGGTGCCTGTTCGGCCAATGGTTGTTCCAGAACTGTGAAGGCTTTTTTAGATGTTGTTTGGCAAACTCTAATCTGGCCTTCCTGTTTTTGAGGCTCACATCTTGTGGTGAACCCTTTATTCACTCTGGTGAAGTCTTCTCTTGATTGTTGAATTTGACACACATGCACCTACCTCCTGGGAGAGTGTTCTTGATCTGGCCAACTGTTGTGAAGGGTGTTTTTTTAACCAGGGAAAGAATTCTTCGGTCATCCACCACAGTTGTTTTCCGCGGTCTTCTTGTATTGCTGAGCTCACCGGTGCGTTCTTTCTTTTTAAGGATGTTCCAAACAGTTGATTTGGCCACACCTAATGTTTTTGCTATCTCTCTGATGGGTTTGTTTTGTTTTTACAGCCTAATAATGGGTTGCTTCACTGATAGTGACAGCTCTTTGGATCTCATATTGAGAGTTGACAGCAACAGATTCCAAATGCAAATAGCACACTTGAAATGAACTCTGAACCTTTAATCTGCTCCTTGTAAATGGGATAATGAGGGAATAACACATACCTGGCCATGGAACAGCTGAGCAGCCAATTGTCTCATTACTTTTGGTCCCTTAAAAAGTGGGAGGCACATATACAAACTTGTAATTCCTACACCGTTCACCTGATTTGGAGAGGGTGAAAAATTCCCTGGTTTTCATTACTCTGTTAACCGACGAGTCGACAAGGTACCGGTCCATACACAATAAGGGAGTAATAGGGTAAATGTTCCTCGTCTAATTTCCAAGTCTCAAGTAAAGTTCACACGATAAACGTAAACCTTAGACAACGACAGTTGAGAGTTATACTCTAGGTTTCTCGACAGTGATAGTCACTTCGTTGGGTAATAATCCGACATTTTTGTTTTGTTTGGGTAGTCTCTCTATCGTTTTTGTAATCCACACCGGTTTAGTTGACAAACCTTGTAGGAATTTTTCTTTCTTGCGTGGCCACT
>BLSH010466543.1:1306575-1319546 GCA_018402905.1 Glandirana rugosa
CAGCGTCTGGTGATGTCTATGCATTCCAGACTTCAGGCTGTAATTGACTGCAAAGGATTTGCAACCAAGTGTTAAAAAGTGAAAGTTTGATTTATGATTGTTAATCTGTCCCATTACTTTTGGTCCCTTAAAAAATGTGAGACACATATACAAACTGTAATTCCTACACCGTTCACCTGATTTGGATGTAAATACCCTCAAATTAAAGCTGAAAGTCTGCAGTTAAAGCACATCTTGTTTGTTTAATTTCAAATCCATTGTGGTGGCGTATAGAGGCAAAAAGATTAGAATTGCGTCAATGTCCCAATATTTATGGACCTGACTGTATATATTAGAGGTAATATCTTAATTACTACACCTGTGTGTGAAAAAGCTTTTCGCAGACGCTTTGGGGCTTATACTCGTTTGTCTAAAGTGGGACCCAGACCTTTTTGTTCTATAAACATTCACTTCAAAGGATCCCTTGTTTAGATATGCAATGAAGGTGGCCAGCCTGTCCTCACTACTCAAGCTCCTTGAAAATGTACAGGGTGGGCCATTTATATGGATACACCTTAATAAAATGGGAATGGTTGGTGATATTAACTTCCTGTTTGTGGCACATTAGTATATGTGAGGGGGGAAACTTTTCAAGATGGGTGGTGACCATGGCGGCCATTTTGAAGTCGGCCATTTTGAATCCAACTTTTGTTTTTTCAATAAGAAGAGGGTCATGTGACACATCAAACTTAGTGGGAATTTCACAAGAAAAACAATGGTGTGCTTGGTTTTAACGTAACTTTATGCTTTCATGAGTTATTTACAAGTTTCTGACCACTTATAAAATGTGTTCAATGTGCTGCCCATTGTGTTGGATTGTCAATGCAACCCTCTTCTCCCACTCTTCACACACTGATAGAAACACCGCAGGAGAAATGCTAGCACAGGCTTCCAGTATCCGTAGTTTCAGGTGCTGCACACCTTGTATCTTCACAGCATAGACAATTGCCTTCAGATGACCCCAAATATAAAAGTCTAAGGGGGTCAGATCGGGAGACCTTGGGGCCATTCAACTGGCCCACGACAACCAATCCACTTTTCAGGAAACTGTTCATCTAGGAATGCTCGGACCTGACACCCATAATGTGGTGGTGCACCACACACACACAACCTGTCCCCATAACTTCTCCCCCATGCTCCAAATGTCTAAAGTCTTCATGTCATTAGACCAATGCAGGATCCATAGCTTGCATTGGAAGTGATTACAACAGGGACTTGACTGCTGCATGAGCGTGGGAGAGCGAATGATCAAGTAAAAAGTGCTTTTACTCTTCCCTAGACCAATTACCACAAACACAAAAATACATTTTCTAATTTCTCAGAGCTGGGCTTAAAAAAGTAAAAAAAAAAATGCCTAAGACTCATTCATGTGGTTTAAAATTGAAGTTAAATAGGGGGCGGGTTTGAGCAGTGGATGTAGTCAGAATCCTCTTCATTATCTTGCGGGCGCTGACATTTCTTGCTGGATGAAATCAAGGGGGTGAAAACAGAAATTAAGTTTATCAGACAAGATATGCAGAAGCTCAGAGAGCGAACATCTGCACTGGAGGGGAGTTTGCTCCGTGAAGGAGGACTTTGCCCCCATTCAGAGAGATCTTAGTTATAATACCCACCTCACAGCCCAACATGCTGCCCATCTGGATGATTTAGGAAACAGGCTATGGCGCAATAACGTGCATGCTATTTGTATAACCAGAAAAATCCAGTGGCATTTATTGAGAAACGGAGGGTCTCTGTTTTTGGGGAGGAAGCATTTGCTCCCATGTTCTCTGTGCAGAGGGTGCCAGCGCATCCACAACCACCAGGAGCAAACACTCACCCCTTCCCATTTAAACTTCTGAACTACAGAGACCAAGATAGTGTGGGCCTTGGAGAGAATGCTATGTCTGGCTATTGACAACTCCAAAGTTTCACTTTTCCCAGACTTCTCTGCTGAGCTGCAAAAACAGAAAAACAGAGAGCCAAATTTACAGATGTGAAAAAATTGAAGTTAAATGACACCTGTCATGAAAGAAAGAAGAAAAAACACACAGAAAAAAAAAGAAGCACAAAGTCCACTGCTTAACTTACCCTAGAAAATGCTATTTGCCTAGATGCCATGTAGACCTTTTAGTTTCATAATTAAGATCATTGATATCAAACAATTACTTCTGCCATTTCGCCAACTTTTCTGATCTGCATACTTCTTCCAGGTCACGGACTATGAAATTCTGAAGCCAGAATCAGTATAAGGCATCATACACATGTACTTTGCAGCTTCCAAACGTCCACTAGTGTAAAATTCTCAAGGAGCCCCAGGTACCCATATAAGTAAATGTCTGTACATGGCCACACATGTAAATGCTGACAGGCTCTGCATTTACCCTTGCATGTGCACTTTCTCAAAAGCCAAAGTTGTGCCTACCCTTTTTCTTGTCCCACCAAAACCTAAATGAACCTAGAAACCACTGACATGTAGTCACTACGGGTGCATTTTGAGTAACCTAGACCCCCCCCCCCCCCCATTCAGCGGTTTACTTAAAATTATTAATGCAGAATGAATTGTGATTTTATCATAGGTGCAGTGTTTACTGAACAGTATTGGCATTGCTAATTTGATTCACGGCAATTGCTATTGTTGCTAAACAATTGTCCTTGCACTCTTTCCTTCTTTTAAAGCGGGGGTGACCTACCAGCAGCCCAGGGGGCACATGTGGCAAACGGAGTCCTCTGATGTGGCCCACAACCACCTGCTCGGTGATGGCAGGTCAGTAAGCCTAGAACGTGGGTTCCCAACCCACCATCCCAGAGCATTAGTTTTGTGAATGAAGCCGGAGGCAGAGAAAGCAAGCAGCTGTGGAGCAGAGCCGCATAAGCCAATGCTTCAGGTATATTGCCTGCTCCTATCACAGGCAGAGTGATACCGAATGCACTCTTCCTTGAACAGCAACAGCCGGAAATACCTGAATGGAAGACTGTTATTAAAAAGGTATTAAGTTAAAGGTAGAGTAGAGCGGGCTGGGTCCGTGTCTGTTCTGCAAGGACATGGATCTGCCATCTGACCATTCTGCTTATTGTGGCCCACAACCAGTTACCAAGCCGCTTAAGTGGCCCTAGCTCTTCAAAAAGGTTGGGCACCCCTGTTTTAAAGTAAGGGAAATATCACATTTCACAGCAGTTTATTCAATCCTATACATGTATGCATACACACCCCAATGTGAAAAAAAGATTTTCATGTAGAAGAAAATAGTAACTCGGAAAAAAACATTTGACCTTATTATGTTTTAATTAAAACCGAACACATTAAAATGCATAATAAACAAAACAAGGGAAAAAAAAGAATGGATTATTGAGAAAACACTGAGCAATTTGGGACATTTAAATCTGAAAGACATGAAAATAACATAATAAACAATTTATATACACATTAAAGCCATTTTTCCCATTAAATGGTTTGCATTCCAGAATTGATGTTTACAGCAAGTTCTTTGGCAATAAATTACAGAAGGGTTGCAGAGCCTTGTAATCGTGGTCTCCCTATGACAAGCATCACTAAATGGCGGACCGCAGTCTGGATCTGAACCAAGCCACTGTTCCATCCAGACCTGCAGTCACACCATTTTGGCGCAGTTTCTTTCCCTCAACCTCTGTCACTCTTATAACAGCAGAGTAGAGAGCCGGAGACAAACCATTACTGGATTGCATGCGAGGTATAGCATGGAACGGAGTGGTCAAGTTTACCAGCAAATGATTGGATGCAGGGTGGTCCCAGTGTGTTTGCGCGGGTTGGGGGGGGGGGGGCATAAAGACAGCAGACACTAATGTAAGAGATTGTGACATAGGAGGAGAGGGCTAGAAAAAGAAAAAAAAAAAATGTGATTCGGACCTCTACTGGAAGAAAATTTTACTTGTCGGACCTCCGTGAATGCGGACTGCCCTATAGCACTTTTACTGCTACAGGATGGCAGCTCTGCACAGGATCACGTACAGTACAGACCAAAAGTTTGTACACACCTTCTCGTTCAAAGAGTTTTCTTTATTTTCATGACTATGAAAATTGTAGATTCACACTGAAGGCATCAAAACTATGAATTAACACATGTGGAAATATATACATAACAAAAAAGTGTGAAACAACTGAAAATATGTCATATTCTAGGTTCTTCAAAGTAGCCACCTTTTGCTTTGATTACTGCTTTGCACACTCTTGGCATTCTCTCGATGAGCTTCAAGAGGTAGTCACCTGAAATGGTCTTCCAACAGTCTTGAAGGAGTTCTCAGAGATGCTTAGCACTTGTTGGCCCTTTTGCCTTCACTCTGCGGTCCAGCTCACCCCAAACCATCTTGATTGGGTTCAGGTCCGGTGACTGTGGAGGCCAGGTCATCTGGCGCAGCACCCCGTCACTCTCCTTCTTGGTCAAATAGCCCTTACACAGCCTGGAGGTGTGTTTGGGGTCATTGTCCTGTTGAAAAATAAATGATGGTCCAACTAAACGCAAACCGGATGGAATAGCAAGATGTTGTGGTAGCCATGCTGGTTCAGTATGCCTTCAATTTTGAATAAACCCCAAACAGTGTCACCAGCAAAGCACCCCCACACCATCACACCTCCTCCTCCATGCTTCACGGTGGGAACCAGGCACGTAGAGTTCATCCGCTCACCTTTTCTGCATCGCACAAAGACACGTGGTTGGAACCAAAGATCTCAAATTTGGACTCATCAGACCAAAAGCACAGATTTCCACTGGTCTAATGTCCATTCTTGTGTTCTTTAGCCCAAACAAGTCTCTTCTGCTTGTTGCCTTTCTTTAGCAGTGGTTTCCTAGCAGATATTCTACCATGAAGGCCTGATTCACACAGTCTCCTCTTAACAGTTGTTGTAGAGATGTGTCTGCTGCTAGAACTCTGTGTGCCATTGACCTGGTCTCTAATCTGAGCTGCTGTTAACCTGCGATTTCTGAGGCTGGTGACTCGAATGAACTTATCCTCCGCAGCAGAGGTGACTCTTGGTCTTCCTTTCCTGGGGCGGTCCGCATGTGAGCCAGTTTCTTTGTAGCGCTTGATGGTTTTTGTGACTGCACTTGGGGACACTTTCAAAGTTTTCCCAATTTTTCAGACTGACTCACCTTCATTGCTTAAAGTAATGATGGCCACTCGTTTTTCTCTACTTAGCTGCTTTTTTCTTGCCATAATACAAATTCTAACAGTCTATTCAGTAGGACTATCAGCTGTGTATCCACCTGACTTCTGCACAACACAACTGATGGTCCCAACCCCATTTATAAGGCAAGAAATCACACTTATTAAACCTGTCAGGGCACACCTGTGAAGTGAAAACCATTTCAGGTGACTACCTCTTGAAGCTCATCAAGAGAATGCCAAGAGTGTGCAAAGCAGTAATCAAAGTAAAAGGTGGCTACGTTAAAGAACCTACAATATGACATATTCAGTTGTTTCACACTTTTTTGTTATGTAGATAATTCCACATGTGTCAATTCATAGTTTTGATGCCTTCAGTGTGACTCTACAATTTTCATAGTCATGAAAATAAAGAAAACTCTTTGAATGAGAAGGTGTGTCCAAACTTTTGGTCTGTACTGTATATATACACATGATCCTGCACTTCTGCCTGCAGGGGGCGTGTGCCACTTCTGCTGTCATAATTGCACAGCAGAAGCTGATCTGCGGGTGCCGGGCACAACATGTCCTCCAGCACCCGCCAACCGTCGTCAATACACAGAGAAATTAGATATGGCAAGGACTTGAATCCATCTCTTCCTCTAGCAAAAGCAGCACATACAATACACAAAAAACACTGGCTAGGCACGCAGTTAACCCTTTGATTGCCCTACATGTTTAACCCCTTCCCAGTCAGTGTCATTAGTACAGTGACAGTGCATATTTTTAGAACTGATCACTGTATTGGTCTCACTGGTTCCCAAAGTGTCAGGGTCCGATCGTCCTCCGCAATATCACAATCCTGCATAAAGTCTCTGATTGCCCCTATTAGTAATACAAAAAAAATAATTTGTAAAAATTCCAAAAATATATCCCATAGTTTGTAGACACTATAATGTTGACACTTATTGTTTTGTTTTTTTTTTTACTAAACACATGTAGCAGAATACGTATTGGCCTAAATTAATCAAGAAATATGATTTTTTAAAAATTTTATATTAGATAGGTTTTATAGCAGAAAGTGAAAGGTGTTTTTTAAAAATAATGGTCAGCCTTTTTTTTTTGTTTATAGCGCAAAAATAAAAACCGCAGTGGTGATCAAATACCACCAGAAGAATGCTCTATTTGAAGGGGGAAAAAAAAAAAAAAAAAAAAAAAGACAAATTTTATTTAGGTACAGAGTTGCATAACGGCGCGCAATTGTCAGTTATAAAGTAATGCAGAGCAGGATTGCAAAAAATGGCCAGGTCATGAAGGGGAGTAAATTTTCCGGAGGTAAAGTGGTTAATTTAATACCCCTGGCTCTAGGACATTCTATAAGAGTTTTGAATAAACCAGAAATGTTAATTACAGATCATGTGACTGGCTGTTTACCCAGCAATATTTTCTCATAGCACCAAGCGGACCATGTGATGAGGGCACTCTGACCTTTGTACTCTTATGTGTTTTATCCCTTAAAAATGGCTTGACATGTAGAGAAATCTGGAGTTAGACTTTAATTTCCAGTAGTCTTCCAGGACAGCTTATGAGACAGAGCTCCTCCCAGGAAACAGGTTACTAGGTTAAAAGGAGTTCCTCTAGGCCAGGGGTCTCCAAACTATGGCCCTCCAATTGTCCAGAAACTGCATTTCTCTTCATTCCTAGTCATGTCTGTGAATGTCAGAGTTTTACAAATGCTTCATGTGACGTGTAGTTCCGCAACAGCTGGAGGGCCGTAGTTTGTAGATCCCTGCTCTAGGCAGTCCCCTCAGAATACCCGAGAACCAAAGGAATATTAAAAAACAAAGCAAAACAAACCAACACACACACAAACAAACAAAATAGAGTGGGAATTCGGCTGTCCTGGAAGATTGCTGAAAATAGCATTACTGATAAGTCTTTCTCCCAGGACAGAGAGATGAGCAAAAACCTACCAGCCCAAGGAAGGACAACAGCCTGGAGGACCTTCCTGCCAAATGCCTGGTCCTGGCTAGATAAAAGGTCCTGAAAATAGATGTTGACACTTGAATGTGGAAAAAAAATGTACTGCATAGCTGCCATACAATTCTGTACAGGACTGAAACCATCCTGTAGGATGTCACAAAGGCTCTAGTGGAGTGTTTTACAAAGAGGAGGAGAAGATTGCGTTACCCGATAGGGCTCCCAAATAGTAAGTCTGATCCAATTAGCCATGCCAAGGATGCTTTAGAATTGTGTGTGCCACTGTGACTACCTGCAAATAGGTTGAACACTGTTTGATTTTCTGAGATCCCCAGTTGCATTGAAAACAAGGTAAGAGAGATCTTCTAACGTCCAACATGCTGAACTTCTTTGCCATTAGATGGTTTGTTACAAAGGGTAGGCAAAACAATACCCTGGGTTCTGTGAAAGCCTGGATCAAGTTAATTTGATCATCAAAAACGGAAAGAAAAGGCATCCTCATAGAAAGAGCTAGAAGCTAACTAATCTGACAAGCTGATGTAATTGCAATAAAAAAAAGCCCTGCAAACTAGGGATAAATCCCATTTGAGAGAAGTCCTGAACTGAAACAGGTCTAGTTCTTGACAGCACTTTGAACACCCTAGAAAGAGTAAGGTCCTCCAACAAGAGTTTAAAAAGGACACACTAAGGGCTGCAGCTAGCACCTTTGAAGTATGAACGAGCCCGACCCTTAACTGCACCATCTTGCAAAAAATCCAAAATGGATGTAAAATAGTGGAAAGACCTCATTTGATGTTCCATCTAAAGCCTCGTACACACGGGACGGCAATCGTACGTACGATCGTCGCAAATCGTATGTTGCATAATGTAACTTGCATACTGACTGCACTACACAATCGTACGACCACAGAAAGAACGTTCAGGTGCATGTAATTAGAATCCGGCCGTTCCTGACTTCAGAGCATGCGTGTTTTGCACAATACAACTTGTACCAACTGCTCTGTACACACGATACAACGGTCGTATGAGAGCTTGTTGGTACCACCAAGTTTTCTAGTCTGCTCATACAACTCCCTTGTACGACCGTCGCATGTTCGACTGTTCTATTCGCGCATACGATCGATATTGCATACAACGGTCGTAAGTACGACCTGTAATAAACGATCGCCGTCCCGTGTGTGTACGAGGCTTAAGAGATACATTTTTCCACATATTATCTTGCCATATATAGACCTATTAACTGCTTTACAACTGCTCAACAAGGTCTTAATGGCTCTCGCTTTCAGTACCTCTTCCTCAGAAACCAAGCTGTTAATTTCATAGTGTGTACTCGAGGATGAGGCACTGGCCCCTGGGGAGATCTGGCCTGTCTGGTAAGATCTGAGGAGTTTTTGCAAGAGCCCTTACCAAGAAAAAAATAAATAAATAAAACGCTCTGCATGTCTCAGGGCCAAACTGTGAGCATCAAACATACTCTTCAAATTTTCCCACTATGCTCCAGTTTAGATGTTCCAAGCATTGAGAAAAAAAAAAAATTATAGAAAGGAGACACAGTGGGTGTTCATTGATGTTAAGTTTCATTTGGCCCACATCTATCGGAGGTCAAAAGGAGCTGGTAAGAGTCTAGCAGGTTAAGGAAGATAGATCTATGAGGATTGTGCAACACTGCTAAGGAACTATTACAAGCACTGGGACATTGGACTATTTTGACATTCACCAGCGGCGTTTTCTCCAGCTGCTGTGGGAATTAACCATATTGTGCCTGTGCACTAATATAAGCAGAGTGAACAGTCAGGAACCATTCGCCTTGAAGCACCAGATGTTGACTGAGGAAGTCAGCCAAATTGTTCTGATCCTCCTTCAGCTGCTTGAGGAAAAAGTAAGGCTAAGCCCCTCTTTGCCCAGGATAGAAAACCTTCTGCCACTTTTTGTAAGCATGGACTCCTTACGCCCCCCCCCCTGCTTGTTGATGTAAGCAATTATGACAGGATCTGGAGATGGTGGAGTCTAGCCTAAAGAATTGGCAGAATACAAGCAGTCATTCGTCCCACTGCGTACAAGATGTTCCTTCTAGTCAATACGGTGTTCACTGAAAATCTGAAAAAAAAAAAAAAAAAAGACGGACCAGGCAGGGTACACAACCTTGGAGGCCTCAAAGTCTCCTTCAGATCCATGAAAAATTCTCGGGGCTGAGGAAAAAGTACAAAAAGGCAGAGCTCTGCAATGGAAATGATGAACTTCTGCCCCCATCCTTTCGGCTACTGCACAAACTTGTCCCGATATGAACATGCAGGTATGTATTCCTTAGATCCATTCTCCAGCCAGGTTGCCTCATGAATACTCTGGATCTAAATGATAAAAAAAAAAAAAACACACCCCTCAACCCAAAAAACTATTTATCCATGTATATGATGGATCGGTTGAGAGTGTCTTGAGGTTTTAAATTGTTGGGAGTAGTAAGGCTTCTTTGCTGGCTCCACTTAATACCTTTAGAACATAATCTGAAAGAACTTTGTGTGCCAGGACTCTTGAACTCTTTCTTTGCAAATCCAAAATACATCTGGTCATGCCTTGAGAGTTGAACCTTCTCCTCAACATGCAATGTTTCATGAATTGATTTAATCACTTCCCGATCAGCGCCGTAAATAGGCGGCGGTCGGTTTTGAGCGGCTCTACCGGGACATAGTCTGCACCCGGTATAATTTTTTAGAGCTGGCGGTCGGCTATCCAGGGGTAACGACCGATCTGGCTCGGGAGCCGCCCGGTCGTTACCCCAGGGGGCAGGAGGGGACATTCCCCTCCCGCCGCTCTTCTCCAGCCTCCCATCCCACCGGGAGACCAGAGCGACGATCCGGAGCGTCCGCCGTCTAGAAGGAGACCCGATAGAAGCCGTAATCTGCTCCGATCGGGTCTCCTTGGGCAAATTCCGGAAGCGATGTCACAACGTCACTTCCGGTTTACTCGGTGGCTAACGGCGCCAATTTAAAAAAAAAAAAAATGACAGTATTCAGAATCGCCGGAACAGTGTTAAAATTAAAAAAAAAATTTAAAGCGCCACCGTCCCCGCGAGCTCGCACAGCAAAGAAAACTCATACGTAAGTCGCGCCCACGCATGAAAACTGTGTTCAAACCACACATGTGAGGTATCGCCGCGATCGCTAGAGTGTGAGCAGTAATTCTAGTAAAAGACCTCCTCTGCACCTCTAACCTGGTAACCGATAAAATTTTTTTAAAGCATCGCCTATGGAACTTTTTAAATAACGGACTTTGTCGCCATTCCGCGAGTGCGCGCAATTTTCAACCGTGTCATGTATGGTATCTATTTACTCGGCATAACATCCTCTTTCATAATATACAAAAAAATTGGGCTAACTTTACTGTTGTCTTATTTTTTAACTCAAAAAGGTGAAATTTTTCCAAAAAAAAAAAAAAAAAAAAATGGCACTTGAAAGACCGCTGCGCAAATACCGTGTGACAAAAAGTATTGCAATGAAAGCCATTTTATTCTCTAGGGTGTTTGAAAAAAATATATATAATGTTTGGGGGTTCTAAATAATTTTCTAGCAAAAAATAAAAAAATAGTTTTTAGCTAGTAACCAACAAAGGTAAAAAAGGGGCCCGGTAAGTGGTTAAGTTGACCATCTTCCAGAGATACATTTTCGAATATTAGTCATCATGGATATCATTTTCAATAGAGGACTCTGGCTGTGAAAACGTAGGGTCACTACCATCTTCTCCCACAACCCTTGTGCGAATACTTCCCCTACAACAGATGTTCCCACAGCTGTAGGGGACTTCGCTCCATTCACACTAATGTGTTTTTCGATGCATTTTGCAGAAAAGCAAGGAATTTTTTTTAACATGGGTTCCTATGGAACACGCTCACATCAATGCATTTTTTTTGCCTCTGTTTTTGGAAAGGGTCGGGGACATTTTTCCCACAAAATGCAGCATTTTGCATGCAATAGACTTCAATGGGCATGCAAGAAAAATGCAAGTGCTGCATTTTTACCATGATTTTGCAGCGATTTGCTTTCTTAAAACTGCCTAGCAACAAAATCCCCCAACCCCCCCCAAAAAATTAAATCAAATCAAAGAAGAAAAAAAAAACAAAACAAAAAAAAAAAACGCAAAATCTCAGTAAATTGCGGTAAAAAAAAACGCAGAAAGCACAGCAAAAAGCAAACAACTTCCTTTTTAATCTAAGAAACAAGTTTCCTGCAGGCCATTGCAGATTCCCCTTAAATCCAACCTCCAATAAATAAATGGCATAAGGGCTTAGACCAGAAAGACCCTTATTTGATACCAGACTGCACAATTCTTCCTAGGAACATTTTAAACAATCTTCTAAAGGCCTCCAAAAAAAAAAAAACCCAGCAAATATAGTACTAACCTCCATCGTGCAGCCCCTATATGTACACTGCAACCCGCACAAAAAAAACTACTAATAGTGCATTATTACCATAAGCCCAACACCATTGGGCCCAAGATAAGGGGGGGGGGGGGGGAATTATGTCCAGGATAAGCAAAGCAGGTACTGCCATCTCTAAAATTACCTGTGAAATGTTGCTGCTGCCAGAATGCTGAAAAGAACCAGAGCCTGAAGGAACGTGGAAGGGTCCATTTCTCCTGTCTCTCTAGTGGTGTGCCCATAGCTATACTTTGGAAAGGGCTTGCTGGAGCTTCGGCAAACTCTCCCGTCTTCCTGTGCCACTATAAGGCTTGCAACTAGAAGCCTCTGGCAGCATGTGAGGTCTTCCTGCCCAAAAAATGTCTTCCAGTCAGAGCGCTTCAAACCCAGAAGTCACGACACCAGCAACCACAAGGAGGAATGCTCCTCCTCTGTACCACCAAGCATCCCAATGCTGCCAAGAGGAACCAGGGCACTAAAGGCCACTACCGGGACACTCTGCTGGTGGAAGAGGTAAAGGGGGATCCACACCACAGGACATGGCCTTCCCCAGGCACTGAAAGAGAGGCATCAGGCCACCTCCTACTCATACAGCAGAGTCCTGGGAGAGGATGCATGATGTATAGGTTAAACCACAAGGTGACAAGTCAGCCTATGGATTGGGCTCGTCTCACCAGTTTCCAAAAGCAAACACATGTCTTCTCCAAATGGAGGAAGCACTAAACTGAGAACTGGAGGAACTCCTATTAACCTTTAACCTGGCAATGTGCTTCCTGTCCCGGCGAACCCCCAGACGTCGTCTACTAAGACGAAATGCGTCAGGTGTCGCTGACCCCAGATTGCTGCGACAATTTTATACCCTTGGTTCGTTTTCATTGCCGGCTTTTTGTTCTGTTTTTATACGTTTTACCATTAAAGCCGTTACCTCAGACAGGTTTTTTTACACTATGGATAGTCTTCTTTTGTCTCCCTAAATCCCTACATACACTTTTTGCACACTCTTGTTCTGGTGATCCCGGAGGAGTTACCCCTTCAAGAGACCTGGTGCATCGTGTGGACCCCGATATACGATCTGGACATACCCTGCCACAGGAGGATCGGTTACCCCTGGATAGATCCGGAGCCACCGTGGAGTGTGTGACGTTTGTCCTGTCCTTTTTGATGTCCGGTTTCCCATATATAGGCCTGAATATATCTACTATCTAGTAAATCTCTCTTTGGAAAGGATCGGATTGCACTGTGGGAGTCCACCATCACCACCCCCACCTACTTCTCCATTTCCTTTTAGGATATGCCGAACTATCATACACAGGCCTCGACAAACCCCAGGCGCCAGGTCGCCATGGCAACCAGAAATCGTGTTCTGGCGAGTGACAGCCGTTCCTTCTATCACTATGTTAAAACAGCGTGTCAGATTCAGCGAGAGCCGTTCTCTGCTTAATCT
>BLSH010466543.1:1319556-1331896 GCA_018402905.1 Glandirana rugosa
CATACATACATATATTATATATATATATATATATATATATATATATATATATATATACACATATATATATACATACATACATACATACACACATACATATATATATATATACACACACACACACACACACACACACATACATACATACATACATAAAACTTTGACACCCTTTTTACTTCCCTGATCTATTGGTTCACCTTTCCCTTCTCTGTGGACAATGCATTTTTGAAGGACTCTGAGTGACTCCCTTGTGTTTGTCACTCCACATATTCATATCTTTATTTCACATATCACACTCAGGATTGAGATTATTATAGTGAGTATCCATGATGTATAGGTTAAACTACAAGGTGACAAGTCAGCCTATGGATTGGGCTCTTCCCACCAGTTTCCAAAAGCCAACACGTCTTCTCCAAATGGAGGAAGTACTAAACTGAGAACAACTGGAGGAACTCCTATTAACCTTTAACCTGGCAATGTGCTTCCTGTCCTGGCGGGAGGAGCTCTATGTCTCATAGACTATCCTTCAAGAGATCAAAATCCTGACCATCTTCCAGAAATGCACTCATTTGTAAGACCTGTTGCAATAACACACAACATTTTTGTGGATGGAGTGATGTCCTCCCTGCCCATTGTCTTTTGCCAAACTACTCAACCACTCCTACTCCCAGTTGTCTACAAAGGCCAATTTATTTGTAGTCCAAGATAAGTACTAAGAGAGTTCTTTGTGACAGGAAGTGTACCGTATAAACGGGACAGCTCTCAATTTCAAGCAACATAATAAATATTTTTTGCACTTAATATATAACAAAACACATCCAATGGCATGTTTAACAGACCAAAATGAAGCAAATCTAGAAGTTCATTGTAAAGGTATACATACACTAAAGTCTGAAGTTATTCATAGAACGGGTCTCACTATAAAAAGGTAAACCCAACAAAAATGTTTGCAAGGAGTATACTTAAAGCTGAACTCCATGTTGCTATATAATTAATTTAAATATAGTTCACAAACAGATTTCAAAGTAGATGCATTTGTCTATATAGCCACCTCCTGTAATCCACAGTGTAAGAGCACTTTGAGGCTGGGTTCACACTATTGCGAATTGGATGTGGATTTTTTGCGCATCCAACTCGCATGACAGGAAACCGTGACCGGCTCTCTATGAAGCCAGTTCACACATCTCCGGAGCGGCTCCGGTGCAAATTGCAGAGGAGTCCTGTGCATCTTCTGGTCTGTGTCAGGTCTGAATTCAGCCAAAAATTCGGGCTGAAATCAAACCTCAAATGATGAACTGCGGTGTGAACCCAGACAGTCTTTGAGAGGCAGGATGAGCACTAGGAGTAAAACCAAAGCTCAACTACATTCCACAGTGCAGCACATTACACTGAAGGTGGCATGAGCAGAGTAATGGTTTCATCATTATACTGCTAATGTGTCATTGTTCAACAGGTAGTATTGAATCCTAGACTAACCTGTATTGTTCACCTGTAATATAACCTGCACAGGTGTCCGGGGTCATCAATTGTAGCTAATAGCTAAAGTAGTCTCTAATCCAAGCACAACTAGAAACCATCACAACTGTGTAGTGAATAGGCAATTAATAATTGTCCCTAATACAGCCTTCAATAAGGGAAATAAATACACAGAAAAGCAAGCTGAAAAAAAATGTATTAAATAAAAAATATACATTAGAATGCTCTTGTATGCACTGCATACAATAAAAAGTATAAAGGTGCAGAATTCAGAGAAACACTTAAAAGTTTTCTTTTAAAAATAGTTTAAAAGTAGAACTATGGGCAAAAACTTTTTTTTTCATTTTGGATAAAGTTATAACTGCTTGCAGAGATTTTCCTTCACTTCCTGTCCCATAGCCGACAAGTAGTAAGAGTAGATCTCTGCAAATTAAAGGAATTTTTTGGGGGCTCACCAGAACTAGTATCCCCATTGGAAGATTTTCCCTCTAATACTTTTCTGGGGACAACCCAAAAATTGTGGTTCTCTTTTTACGTTCACTTTCAATGATAATGGTAAGGAGCACAAAAAGAGAGGGTGAATCTCCTGAACAGGAGCACAGACAGCAATAAGAACTGACAGGGGGTTCTAAACCCTATTCACTACAGAATCCAAAAACTTAAATAAAAAAAAGTTTTGCCTTTAGTTATACTTTAACTGCTACAGCAATATTTTAAATATTTAATTTCTACTTTGGTCATCAGAGAAAAGAGAATGTGCCATCTCTGAAAAACCATCTTTACACAACAGTTATCTCAATAAATATTTTAAAGTGATAAAAAAAAAAAAAAAAAGATTAAAAAAGGGAATGCATAGTCCTTTCAATGTATTTTTTGAATATGTATACTGTATAAATATGAACACCTTGAATTTCATTAGCATCAAACTTGTGTTAATGTTTTTAAAACACTTGTTCCCTAAGCACAGTATGTATTTGTACACAAGGCAGCCATACTTGCTCATTACATACTATGCTACCAGTTTTGCATTGCTGTACAGTGGTTGTTCTATAGTGCACTCCCACAAGATGCAAGTCTCCAAGTAGGCCAACCCATTGAAAACGCACCCAATGTCCTCCCAGCAGCTGTTAAATAGGGGTTGGAGAGCAAGATATAGGGCTCCCCCTCCAGTGGATAATCTACACCTCTCTATTATCTCTATATTTCATACAGTAACAAAGTATGGAAGTTGCAATCATGTAAAATTTAAATTAAATAATTAGTTTAGGGTAAACACTGCACTAATAATTCAAGTATATGCTCACTGAAAAGACAATACACTTTCCCATTGAAATTATTACGATTATAAATCGTCCTAAGAAAGAAAATACAATAGTATAAGCAGTACCAATAATTTAAACTGCATGAGAATTTAGTGAATGCTTATGCTCAAACTAACACTGTTGTCCCTAACACCACCAACGGCTCATGATTAAAAAAACAGGTAAAGTTTGAAAAAAAATATATATATATATATTTATATACATTTCTTCATATAAAAATGTAAAAAACACAAGAAACAGAAGTTTATTACAATAACTTAGTACCAAAAAGTTACAGTTATGGCAACTCCCCTCTGACAGGATAGTAAATTCTGTTTAGGAAAATTTCCACTTTTCTTTCTCCCAGGTGGCAGATGTCCAGGATACATATGGTATGCAGGTTGTCCTGTGCACTTGAATACTTCACAAGTTCATCTGTTTAAAAAAAGACAGTGTGTATGGCTGCCAATTAATAAATACAAAGAAAGAGCACCAAAAGATACTCATAGGCATGAGATAATTGTATGGTCCTATTTAATACATATTGAGTAATGACTGCGCTGGTAATGCCCAGCCAAACATGAGAACAAGGGCCACTTGCTTTTTTTTTTTTTGTTTAATCTTGAAGAGAATAGCAGTCAAATTACTCTGGTTAGAGAGGTCTAGTTGGCTTTATATTGCTACATTTAATGCCAAAGGTCAGCTTTAGACAGTCTGCCTGGCTTTTAGCAACCAGAGTCTTTCATCTCCTCCAAAAGCAGTATGGAAGAATAAAAGTATATTTAAAAATTATGCTAAATTCGACTATAATAGAAACAGTAAAAGTAATTTCTTAAAGTTTGCAAATTGTACTTCACCCTGTATAGCTTTGGAATTCATTTTAAGTGATACTAAAGTCTTGTCTTTTTTCTTTACCATTGATAAACCTGTTATACTTACCTGCCCTGTGGATTGGTTTTGCACAGAGCCGCCTGTATCCTCCTACTTCTCAGGTCCCTCGTCGGCGCTCCTAGCCCCTCCCTCCTTTTGAGTGCCCCCACAGCAAGCAGCTTGCTATGGGGGCACTCAAGCTGAGCCACAGCTCTGTGTGTCCATTCAGACACAGAGCTGCAGTTTGGCCTTGCCCCCCCCCCCCACTCTCCTCTTTGGCTAACAGACTTTGACAGCAGCCAGAGCCAATGGCTCAGCTGCTGTGTGTCAGCCAATCGGAAGGGAGAGTCCCGAACGACTAAGGCACTTGTGCAACATCGCTTGATTGAGATGGGGCTCAGGTAAGTATTAGGGGGGCTGCTGCACAAAGAAGGCTTTTTATCTTAATGCGTAGACTGTATTAAGATAAAAAAACCCTTCTGCCTTTACAACCACTTTAAATCAGATATGGAACTGTCCAACACACAAAATGTGTAAAACAAATGCCTCAAATGGAAATAATGCTTAGTAATTTGGATGTTAATGTAATTGGGGACACTTTTCAATGCCGTTTGGTTTTTAGCAGTAGGCTTTTTTTTTGTCACATCGGTTGTTTAATGGAAAATGTACTAAAGGAGCACCTTAGAGTGGGGAAATGGAACATGTTAAATCCCAATTAAACTTTTGCTTTAATTCAGCAAACTACATTCCAAATGAATGAAAAAAAAAGGTGTGTGTGCGCAAGTTTTTGCAGTAGGAAAGCCTGTGCCCGGCAATAAGCAAAGCCCATGCACCCTGCTGACAGAGCTCCAGCTCTGACTGAAGTTGGGGGTGGGGGGAGAGATTACTTTCTAGGATGAACATTTCTCAACTAGTACTATGAAAAATAGGCTTTCCAGGTGCAATGGTGGACATTACAAGTAAATTTCCTAGCTATCAAGAGAATCACTAAATCCAAAAGGCCCATTTTTCTCAGGACCGTGGCTTTATCAGTCATGTCATGGTCCTTGGTACAGGAGACCTGGATGAACTGGAAGGGCCCAGCCAGTGCCTGTCAGGAGTAAGTATGACTGAGTACCATGTCCTCTTGGGCCAATTCAGTGCAATGAGGATCACTGAAATGCCCTCCATCTGGCTACTGCAAAATTGGCAAGGGATAATCTGGAAGAGGGGGAAGACATAGATCAGGCTGTACTGATTCCCATGCCTTCCGTAGAAGTCGTAATGACGAAAAGCGTCAGTGTGTGACCTCACGGCAAACCGGAATCTACGATTGTGTTCCAAGAACAGACGGACAAAGTGCGGAAGCACATTGGAAGAGTTTACACAGCCTGTCTGGATCGGTGATGTAACGAGTTTACTTTTATCAATGCGGTTGATTGGGGTTTTTTTGTAAGTGTTCATTTGGCGGATTTTATTTAATAAACATTTGTTAATGGAATTACGCTATGCGGAGCGGTTTGATCTCTTTTCAGTGATCTGAGAACCTTATTACATGGGATGAGCGAGAGCGGAGTATCAGAGGATTGTCAGCAGTACATGCTCTCTTAACATTGAAGGGCTTTACGCAAGTTTGTGTCCGGTAAGTGGGCACTGCATAGGGAGTGGATCACTGGTGGTGTTTTAACGAACTTGGGGGCTGGCAATAACTAGTGTGGACTTTCATCTTATCTCCTGACTCACAAGGACTCCTCACCCACTTGTTTAACAGCTGGTGTAATGATTCTGTTTAAAGCGCTGTGCAGACACAGATGGACTCATTATAATGAATGTTTAATATAATTTCGTGATGAGCTAAAGTGTTTATTTCTTTCTTTATGTCGATACCTTTAGCATGGCTGCATTCATATATAAGTTTTCGAAACCCAAGTCATCCATTAGTGCTGATTGGTGTATCATTTTGACAGCGGGTTTTCTTTCTTAATACACCAGGGGTTGTACTGATTCCCTGATGTCACAAGAGTGTTCATTACAAAGGCCTGAAGGTCCCTGGACCTAAGAAAAACTTGTCCAGTTTGTTGCTGAATCTGGACACCAGCACATCCACATTCAGCACCCCCACACCTGTGGCAAAGGGCTTGACACAACTCCCGATGGTGAGCCCATTTCTACAGATCAAGGCGGTGATGACCAAGTCTGTCTTTTCCATGCCTAGGAAGTGGATGGCTAACAGGGCTAGAACCTGAAGCTCTGCCCAAGAAGAGTATCACGTTGGCTTCCTTTTGAGGGGGGCGCAAATTCTGGTGCCTCTTGAATGATTGATGTAAGCCATGGCTGAGGCACTGTCTGACTGGATCCTCATTGGGTGTCCTCGTAGTACAGAATTCCAGTGCTGAATGGACAACGGAATTGCCCTGAGCCCAAGTTGATGGCAAGATGAGCTTCCTCTGACAAAAAGTCCCCTGCGCTGCTTCTCAACCCTGTCAGTCTCTCTGCTGGGATCATCATGAGAACATTACACGACTGTGGAGGAAAGAACTACTCCCCCCCCAAATGCCAGAGCTGGTCTAGAAATCCATCACACTAGGTTCTTGGCAGACAGATGAATTGGACAGGGCAAGGGCTGAGTCTAGCACATCCTTGAGGGAGACAACTGAGATCCAAGACCCTCATGCAGGAACAGAGGGCAGGTCATGAGAGCAAAAGGGACAGAAGGACTGTGTTTAGCATTAGGCCCAGGAACTCCAATCTGTGAGATGGGTTCAGAGATGACTTTATGACCCAACCCTCTGCTAACAGGGACAGAGAGGACAGCCACTTTAACTGGAGATCATCCAGGTACTACAAAACATGAATACCCCGCTAAGCAAAGAACAGAGCCAAAGCTGGGGCAAGCACCTTGGTGAAGTACTGGGGGGTGGGAGAAGACATGGAGAACAAAGATCAGAATGTGATAGGTCCATGCCTAGGCGGCTTAGTGTGGTCCTTACAAATCATGAAGGTCATACAAAATTCTGTACTAGATGTAGTAGTTTATGTGTGGGGTGTATTCATTTTTGCATAAACTAATTTGAGTAAAACTGAAGATTTCCAAGTCAGTCATATTACCCTTACGTCCATGTAATGAGATAAACAAAATGTTGTATAAAACTCAGTTTTGTCAAAATTGTGGAAATTGTTCCCATGTTCATTTAGATATAGTTTAAAATCTTACTTTTCAAAAGGGATGTAGTGTATTAATTTATGCTGAGCACTACTCTATACACACACACACACACACACAATCTTACAAAAGTGAGTACACCCCTCACATTTTTGCAAATGTTATATTCTATCTTTTTCATGTGACAACACTGAAGACATGACACTTTGCTACAATGTAAAGTAGTGAGTGTACAGCTTGTATAACAGTGTAAACTTGCTGTCCCCTCAAAATAGCTCAACACAGCTATAAATGTCTAAACTGCTGGCATCAAAAGTGAGTACACCCCTAAGTGAAAATGACCAAATTGGACCCATAGTGTCACTATTTTGTGTGGCCACCATTATTTTCCAGCACTGCCTTAACCCTCTTGGGCATGGAGTTCACAGGTTACCACTGGAATCCTCTTCCACTCCATGACAACATCACAAATCTGGTGGATGTTAGAGACCAACATGGTATTCATGGTTCCTTCAATGAACTGTATCTTCCCAGTGCCAGCAGCACTCATGTAGCCCCAGATCATGACACTCCCACCACCATGCTTGTTTGAGGGCAAGACACACTTGTCTTTGTACTCCTCACCTGGTTGCCACCACAAACACTGAGGCACCAACTGAACCAAATAAGTTTATCTTGGTATCATCAGACCACAGGGCATGGTTCCAGTAATGCATGTCCTTAGTCTGCTTGTCTTCAGCAAGCCATTTGCTGGCTTTATTGTGCATCATCTTTAGAAGAGGCTTCCTTCTGGGACCAAAGCCATGCAGACCAATTTGATGCAGTGTGCAGCGTATGGTCTGAGCACTGACAGGCTGTCCCCCACCCCTTCAACTCCTGCAGCAATGCTGGCAGCATTCATACGTCTATTTCCCAAAGACAACCTCTGGATATGGCACTGAGCATGTGCACTCAACTTTTGGTCGACCATGGAAAGGCCTGTTCAGAGTGGAACCTGTCCTGTTAAACTGCTGTGTAGTCATGGCCCCCATGATGCAGTGCAGTTTCAGGGTCTTGGCAATCTTCTTATAGCATAGGCTATCTTTATGTAGAGCAACAATTATTTTTTTCAGATCCTCAGAGTTCTTTGCCATGAGGTGCCATGTTGAGCTTCCAGTGACCAGTATGAGAAAGTGAGAGCGATCACACCAAATTTAACACACCTGCTCTCCATTAATACCTGAAACCATGTAACACTAACGAGTCACATGACACAGGAAAGAGAAAATGGCTAATTGGACCCAATTTGGACATTTCCACTTAGGGGAGTACTCACTTTTGTTGCCAGCGGTTTAGACATTAATAGCTGTGTGTTAGCAAATTTGCTGTCCACCCTAAAAATAACTTGTTATACAAGCTGTACACTCACTACTGTATACTGTAGCAAAGTGTCATTTCTTCAGTGTTGTCACATGAAAATATAGAATAAAATATTTACAAAAATGTGAGGGGTGTACTCACTTTTGTGAGAAACTGTATATAAACTGTCTATATTATATACACACACACACACACACACACACACACACACACACTTACTTTAAAATGTCCAAAATCTTCCTGTAGACCCTAGCAATCAGACCTACCTGCCATGACATGAAATGGAACGTGACATGTTTGAAGCAAGGTGGGGAGGAGGCAGCGTTCAAAACTCCAGTTTGTAGCTTCCAGAAATGACATTCTGGACTTTGGTATATGAGAATTTCTGGCACCAGACAACAGGGAAGGCCAACAGGTATCCTTACACTCAGAAGCTGGGGCACCCTATTGCTGTGAAGAGGCATTGGAACCAGTCTCGGAGAGACAGGGTTTACGTTCCCATCTTCAATTTGGTATTTGAACTGGAGTAAAAGACCTACTGGTAAAAAGCAAGCCTTCCAGTTCTGGGGGGAGAGCATACTCTTACTCTGTGTGATCTCCAAGACATATTTATATAAGGAGGGGCCAAATCGATATTGGGCTTCAAAAAATTAACCACTCAAAAGGCATAGGAGCGTAGCTGAGGAGCATTTAAGCCAGAAAATCCTGCACGTGTGAATAGAGAGAAAAGACTCATCCTGGAGATTCGGCAAAAGGGCAACTACCAAGCCATTCAAGCAGTAGCTTAAGGCCATAGGTAAATGGTTTAACTGACCATGGACAGAGGCATCCATAAGGATAGAAAAGACTCAGGGCATACACTAAGTCTGACTACCAGACATAACCACAGATAGCTTGGCAGGGCTCGCCAAGGAAAAGGGAGCTTTAATAAAGGGCCTCTTACCTCTTATCAACAGGTCTTGGGTCAGAATTATTTTCCATGGAGGCCGAGAAGGTCTTGTCGTGAGAAGAAATGACAAGAAATACCACAAGGAGTGCAGACTTATGCAGGAAACTTTCCTCAATAGGATACTATTGGGTGAAATGTTTAGAAGGAACAAAAATAGTGAGACAAGTTTCAGTGCAGTACAAGCTCTGCCAGCGAGTGGACAAGGAAAGTCTAGGATGGTTTAGGGATTTTCTGGGATCCCATAATGGATACCGTGGGATGAGTAGACTGGACTGCTAATGCTAAGCAAAACCATACAGCATCGATATGGGAAGCTATGGTATCTTAACTTGAACATCTGTTACAGGCATGTCAACCTGATCTGATGCCTCAGATGGAGATTATCCTCAATTACCATCTCCTCAACAGGCAATGTATCCAGCTCAAGGGCCAAAAAGGGCACAACTGTGACTCCTGCTGTCTATGGCCTCAAAGTCCAGAAATTCTGCCCATGCATTCTGATGCCCTGAGAGGCAGGCACAGCAGATGGGCCAGCAGAATGGACAGAAGGTGGCAGGAAGTTGGGGGGGGGGGGGGGGAGAGGGACAGTGAGAGGAGAGGGTATTTAGGGCACTGAATTGATAAACCACCATTCCCAGTGAAAATAACAGCCTAGCCCTAGCGAACAAGCTTGACCCTTTTCTCCTGGGCTGAAGATCCACGGTGCTTGTGACATTGTCCCCAAAGAGGTACTCTGCAGCAGTAGAGAGGACAGGCCTTAATGTCAAGCAGTTGTAGGCCACAGTAACCCAGGTAGTGCAATTAAAGCCAGGGCGTGCAAGGGAGCGCGTGAGTGAGAGAACCAGAAGCTCCTCCAAACTCCCTACTTGCAAAAAGGAAGAGGCAGGAAAGGCACGCAAGCCTCCGTAACCTCAATAAGGTGCACTAGATGCCAATTGGGGGAATGCATGTAGGCAATATGCAATGTCAGTGCTAACAAATAGCAGCAATTTTTATACTAACCCTGTCACTTCTAGTTCCCTATTGCGATCAGCAGTTCCCATGAACCCCAAAGAGGATCCTAAGCCATGGTGGGCCTGCCTGGGCTGAATGTTTAAAGAACTTCCACCTCAACACAATCTAGTGGACAGGATTATCTAGTAATTAACCCTATTCTGGCTTCGCCTTATACGATGGGCATACCAAACATGGGTCTTCAGAGACAGGGCTCTGTTTTAGGAAGACCACAGCTCTGGACCTGTAAAGTGCCCAGCAGCCAACTCCAGGTGTTGCAGTACGTGCCAAAGGGAGTGCCCACAACAGGAACCAGGGCATAAAAGCAACATTACAGGCTGGCCGGGCATCATCCACCAGGTGGCGTCCAGGTATGGTCCTCCAAGGCTCTGCCATAAAGTCCGATATGGAACTGCAGTGACTATAGATATAGCTGATAGAGATAAGGACCTCCATAGAACGGCTGAGACACTTGTGGACATCGCTGAACAGAGATGGACCTCAGGCAAGTACTTGGGGGGCTGCCGCACACAGGTTTTTATCTGAATGCATAGACTGCATCAAGATAAAAAAAAACCTTCCGACTTTACAACCACGTTAATGGTCCTGTAATCTATTTTTCATTAAATTTTCCATTACTGTTTTTTATGCCCCTTTATAATGCCCTTTGAGCATTCAAAGCTTTCTTATTTCCCTTCACTTTTGGTTTGGAACAAGCAGTTCACTTTATTTGCATTTATACGCACTGCTCTATGCATACTACGCATCTCATAGTCCCTAGTTCATCTTAAAAGTGAGCAAGAGAAGGTGGCTCCTACATACAGTGGGACTATGGAGAATGAATATAGGCACCCTCTATCTGGGAGCTGGATCACAGCAGAAAAAAAAATTGGAGGTTTGGAGGCAGCTGAGCGCAAAAGAAGGTATTCCAGGTTAAAATTACATGGTTGAATAGATTTTTTTTTTTTACATACACCAGGGTCGAGTGTCACTTTAAATTGAATAAATGCACATAATGCAGATTCTAAAAATAAATTAAAACAGCAATAAAAAAAAAAAGGAGTTTAACACACGTGGCTCATTTTAAAAGACAAAAGGCACCACTCATACCAAATGACCACCTTCAAATGACATTATGGATATGATAGGAGCAACTCACCTCACTTTCTTTGAAACTGAAAAAAAAGGCTTCTTGCCATACCTTTAAGAGACAGCCAGTGATGATCCTGGGTTTCAGCATTCCAATCTAGATTAAGACACTGCATATGGTTGGGAAGGCAATTTGGGCCAAACAGCCTGAAGTTCTTATATACAGGCACAGACACGTCTATTGCTAGATCATGATTTATACCTGTTAAGACAACACAAAGATGTCAATTTATCATTGTACAGAAAAGATTCTCTGCTCTCTTTCAGTTTTGAAATTGGATACAGATATGACAAATGAGTACACCAATAAACATACATACAAATGTCTATAAAAACCGGCTTGCATATACTATAGGATATGGAAGCACTTTACTTGTTCTGTTTAAAGAGATACATACATTTTATCACTTACATCATTATGTAATTGTGAATCACAACGTTAAAGCAGTTGTCTACCCTATTTTCTGACTTACCTACAGGTAAGCCTATACGGTTTAGGAGATATTCCCCCTCTAAATAGCTTCGTCGTTGCGGAGCATGCGCCGTGTATGTCCCGGCCCTTGCCGGAAAGACGGGTCCCGCACGCATGCGCGGGAGTGACGTCTCGCGGCCAGTCACAGCGCCAGAGCCGCATACCCGGAAGCAAAATCTGAGGTAAGATGTCCACTCCCTCAGTGGGGACCGAGCAGCCCGGTCGGATCTTCGTTTCAAGGGGAGTATTTCATAATGAGCTAATATGCGGTGCATACTAGCTCATTATGCTATTGTCTTGCAGGTTTTTATTTATTTTTTTTTTAAATGGGTAGACAACCGCTTTAAACACTGTTAACTTTACTAGGCTCTCCTATCCCACCGAGTTCCCAAGACAGAGTGAGAGAAATTTCCATAGTTCCTCCTACTCTGACCTCAGAAACCGAAAATGGATGAGGTTTTTGTCACTTCGTATTCATTTATAAGCCATTAGCAGCTTATAAAGCATCTGTTTAAATCAATATTGGTTTGATCAGATGCTTTGGAGTGCAGAGGAGAGATCTGGATGTCTCCATAAAGAGCATCAATCAGTCAATGGCTCATGCTAATCACAAAGGAGCTTCACACTAT
>BLSH010466543.1:1369363-1384202 GCA_018402905.1 Glandirana rugosa
GGCTGTGTACTGTACGGGGGGTCTGTGGAAAGTTTTTTCTTGAAGCTTTCCTTTTAAAATTAGGGTGCGTGTTATACGCCGATAAATAGAGCAAGCCTTACAAATGATGTAAAAATGTGCAAACAGTGCAGTTGGAAAAACAAACCTTTGTTATCGCTACAATACTTGGCAAATGTTGCTGGTGTTTGTGGGTATGGATGATATCCCCCAATGGTGATTTTTCTTTTGACATCAGCTTCATGCTGAGTTTTCATCCATTTAATAAAATCTTTTACTTTTTCATCACTTATATAGGGCTGTCCTTTATGATAATCTGAAAGACAACATATCATAATTACTGCAAACTTGGGTATCATTAAGATAACACATTGTGACATTAGGCGAACACACCATATACATCACAAATGCTGACAGATGATTAGTCTATCTTCTGGTCTACAGCAGAGACCCATTGTCATATGAGATCCATAAGGCTACAGATACACAAATGACTTTCAGTTGCGTGATCATTCGATTTACTTGTGGCCCAGTCAATGTTATTAGGAGGTGCTACAATTGCCCAACTGATCTTAGGACTGTGCAATGCCACAATACAGGCATGTAGCAGAAACGACTGACACTTAATAGTGTTTGTTACCTCATTAAAAAAAAAAAAAAAAAGGAGATCCTGTTCCCTTAAAGCGTGCATATCAGCACAGTGCTTGTGCGGTGTCATTTGGCCCCCTGTATCACCTGAAATACCTGGCTGATCCTGCCTGGTCCTTCCCCCCCCCCTGTAAACTGACCACAGTTTATCAAGGCTGCTGAGCCCTGACACCGTGGTCAGTTTACGTGCCTCCGTCATCTCTAGCCCTGCCCTGCTTTGTCCTCCTCTCCCGTCAGCTCGAGACACTGCCCGCCCCTCTCTTCCTGCTGCTTTAAAAAAAAAATATTCATCCCAACCCCTCTGTTATGGAATATGTATCCCAGTGTCTAATAGATATAAAATAGATGCAGATTTGTACCTCATCTCAAAGTGCATGCAGGTGCTCGCGTGACCGCTCCGCTCTCTCCTCTACAGTTTTCAGTGGGCTTTCTTGGCCCCTCCCACTATAGTGGTCAGCCAGGGAGAGGAGGGAGCCGAAGAGTCATGTGAGTGCTGGGAGATGTTCTGATATAAGAGGCATTTTTTTATATAGATCAGACACTGGGACACATTGTTCTTTAACAGTGGGGATGGGATGAATAGATTGTAGTGGCTTAGCAACCACTTTAACTTAACTAAAGGCATTCTTATTAGTTTTGGATAGAGTAGAGAGGGATTAGACCTGTAATATTTTTATTGCCATCTGTGCCCCCCATTAGGGAGATCCACCGTCTATTTGTCATATTTACCGCTATCATCGAAAAAGTTAAATTTTAGGTTGTCCTCAGAACACCAAGAGGGGACACCTTCCAATGGAGACACTAGTTTGGATTACATACAAAGTGCCATTTCTTCTTCTCTCATGCGAGTTGCTAATTTACTAGTGTTTCTCAGTACATTTAATGCTGCACTTAGTTTGAGACAGAAGCGGGAGCGATTTATTCCTGCTGCTGCCAATCACCGCCTGTGAGGAGGGAGCAGGGGCAGGGCCAAGCACTGTGTGTCTTTGGAAGCACAGAGCCCGGCTCAGCAGTAAGTCCACAGGTGTCACCATAGAGAACGCCTTCCTATGATGGCACACCAACAAGGAGGTGGCGCCTGAAGTACCAGTGGGTGACCCCAGAAGAGAAGGAAGGATTGGGGATGCTCTGTGCAAAACCATTGCACAGAGCAATTAGGCTGGATTCACACCAATGCATTTTTAGTGTTTTTTTGCATTTTGCAGATTTGCACTGCAGTTCATTTAACATGGTTTTCTATGGAACATGTTCTATAGTGCAAATCTACAAAATGCAAAAAGAACTAGAAATGCATAGGTGTGAATCCAGCCTTAAGCCTTCATTATTGGGGAAAAAAAAAAAAAAAAAAGGAAGTGCTTTAGTCAGTTTAAGTCTCTAATGTAAAAGACATTTGGCCTACTATCACAGTTACTGCTCCTATTACAGTGTGTATTTTCTTGTGTAGTTTGTAATGGACTAAAAAAGGAAAGTGAAGGAATAATTAAATAATAACAATAATATGGAAATTCTTTTTTTTTTTAGTTAACTTAAAATTTCATCAAGGGATACAATTTTTAAGACATACACTACATGAATTAGAAGCCTGCTCAGTGGAGATGGTGGACCTGGTCCATTTCTGAGGCAGTTGTAACATTTCTTAAAACCAGGACCTCCGCCCCTTTGAACAAGGCAGACCTGAAACTGTCAAACATATAGGAACCAACATGTAAAAAATTCCTAGGTCTTTCATGTCAGTTTTTCTTTTAAAAAAAAAATATTTTTTGAGAAGGTTAGGATTTTATTATACAAATAGTAAAGACAATAGCAAATACAGTAAAACTTTGGACTGTTTCACAAGACAAGCAAAAAGTTAAAACAAATTTTGGAGATGATAAACGAGTGATGTCTTGATATACAAGTAGCGTCGCGTCACGTCACAACGGAGTATAAAAGAGAGGGGCGGCGTCTCTAAATGTAGCAATATGGTTACATTTAATGAAGGTACAACATTTAGCAACTGACATGGTTGATGATTAAAAAGGCACATCTAAGTATGCAGGCATCTGGGGTAAAGCTGTCCACATAGACCATCCTCTGCACCGCCATCAACGTCATCCTTTCCACGCTGCACTCCACGAGCGCTTCAAGCCTCGCTTTCAGATCGCTCTACTGCAGGGTACAATTACAGACTGACAGCGGTGAGAGCTGGCGGTGCGGAGGACAGTCTATGTGGACAGCTTTACCCCAGATGACTGCATACTTAGATGTGCCTGCTTTAACCATCAATTATGTGAGTTGCTAAATGTTGTACCTTCATTAAATGTAACCATATTGCTTAATTTAGAGTTGTATCTCCTCTCTTTTATACTCTGAAGCTCATGCTGGATTTTGCTTCTAATCCTCTTACACAACCTATCACCTTGCTATAATCTTTTTATATGGACTATAGACCAGTGATGGTGAACCTTTTTAAATCAGAGTGCCCAAACTGCAACACAAAACCTTCCAGAGTGCCCAAAGTCTGCTATTCTGGAGACAACTTCTGTACATCTAGAAACACAGTTGATGTATAAGTCACTATAGACCCCCCCCACCGTACAGACCCCCATCCCTCAGTACAGAACCCCTGTCCCAGTCACTCTGTCCCCCTACTGTATCCATCTACAACAAAATAAACGTAGTACAGACCTCTTAACAGTACGGGATCCAACCCGGCAGCACCGCTGCGTCTCGTTCACGCCCACCCCAGATGAGGCATTCAACCCAGCAGAACCGCTTCGTCTAATTAACGCCCACTGCAGACACGTCACCCCTGGCCCCAGAGCCCTGTGGGAAATGTAGTTCTATGGGGCATATGAGCGATGTGGACGAGATACACCTCATACAGGATGGCCAGCTCTTCATCTTCGCATGCCCACGGAGGGGGCTCTGCGTGCCACGGGTTCACCATTACAGCTATAGACTGAAGGACTTCTGAATAAATGGTTGTGGAACGAATCATCTGAGTTTCCATTAGTCCTTATGGGGAAATTTGCTTTGATATAAGAGTGCTTTGGATTACAAGCACGTTTCTGGAACGAATTATGCTCGAAATCCAAATACTGCTCAATTTGTTAAAATTGAATCCGTCTGCAGCATAGTTAAAAATTCCCATCTCCTCTTTGCTAGTATCATAGACCTGCTACTGTACCATTGGCTACATGTAAGTAATGATCCCCTCTCATAGCATGTTTATGCTCTCTATTCTTAGGATCATTTAAAACAAATTAACACAACAGGCTATTTAACATCAGGAAAGCATTTTGAGAAACGCAAGCTCACAGTAATTGAAATGATTGCTTTGGTTTACATACTAGATATAAACACCTGACTTTCATTGGAGGTTGTAAGGTAAGCTTGGCAAATTGTATCCTCTGGATATTCATGCACCACACGCATCTGTGTGCACACCAGATATGTCACTATGAAAACAAAAAAACAAACATACATCAGATTGTGAAAGCTTAAAATGATAGAAGTAGTTTGAATAGTAACCATTTAAACATACAGTGTGCAAGCACTAGTAGCAAAGTTAAATGCAAAATAAATTTATGCCACTGGCTTTCATCCTCTTGCAAGACTACCTAAACAAGCAAGCAAAAAAAACAGCCTGAAGCCAGCAATAGGCGGTTTGAATCAAACCATGTATGGGCAGGGCTGAATGTACCCAAATTGAGCAATCAATTCTGGTACAACCAGCCTGCTGGATTTTACATACAATTATTGCTAGCGGCTGTTCTAGCTACTAGCAATAATCACTGTTCTACCGGGGGAACACAACTGGCTTTGCAGGAGGGATTCCCCTGTCAACACGGTCTCTGCTGATGGGGGAAGTTCAGCAATTTTCCTTTTCTGCAACCCATAGTTGCAAGAAAGAAAATTCCTCCTTCTATGGCCAGCCTTCCAGGTAATGGTGATTCTAAGAGACTTCCAGGATTAGCTACCCGAGAAGTGATTGATTCCACCTTCAACATGAAACAAATCAAAGCCCCTCCAAACCTCATCTTCAAATGACGGCTACAGGACGGTTGCTTGACTCCGGGAGGGCGTACTAAGACATCCTCCCATGAAGGTGCTTCCCGCATGCCCCCTGGGGCATGCACACGGAAACATCCGTGACCTTCAGGTCCGGGGGACCCATCGCTACACGGATCTCGGTGAATGGCCGCTGACAGCAGCCCTCTACCACGTGATCTCGCCATCAAGTAACGGAGCGATCACAAGTAAACAAGCTTACGGAAGTGCTGGCTTTTCAGTCCCCTCTCCGCACCGATCGGTGCAGTGTGTGAGGAGAGGGGGGAGAGAGCAGATGCTGCAGCACTGTGAGCAGGATGTGTAGTGCCCACAGCGCTGCTAAGTGACAAGCTGCACCCACCATCCATCCAAGCTCCCCCACCCAGCCCATCCTCACACGCTCAACCCATCCATGCGAGCTCATCCACCCATGCTCACCCACCCATCCATGCTCAGTCATGCCTCATTCATGCTCATCCATACCACATCAGTTTTCATCCGTGACTCATCCATGCCACTACAATGCCCATCCGTGCCATCACAGTGCCTCACAATAGTGTAAAAGGTAGTCAAATTAGATTTGAAATGTATGCCCCTAGAACACCTGACGGTGCTCCCTGCATGTTGGGCCTCTGTATGTGGCCAGGCTGTATAAAAGTGTCACACATGTGGTATCGCCATACTCAGTAGGAGTAGCAGATTATTGTTTGGGGTGTAATTTTTGCTAGGTACATGCTGTGTTAAAAATATTGTAAAAATGGACAACTTTGTGTGTTTTCATTTTCTTTCCACATTTTCCAAAAACGTGTGGAAAGAAAATGACATGTTCAAAAGACTCATGCCTCATAGAATATATGTTGGGGTGTTTGCTTTCCAAAATGGGGTCATTTTTTGGGCGTTTCAATTGTCCTGGTGCTCCAGGAACTTCAAAAGTGCAAGAGGTAGTCAAGAAATGATATGTGTAATTTATACTCCTAGAACGCCTGATGGTTCTCCCTGCATGTTGGACCTCTGTATGTGGCCAGGCTGTGTGAAAGTATTGTACATGTGGTATCGCCATACTCAGGAGTAGTAGAATGTGTTTTGGGGTATGCATATGCTGGGTGTGAGAAATAATCTGTTAATATATGACAATTTTGTGGAAAAAAAAAAAATCTTCATTTTGCAAAGAATTGTGGGAGAAAACGACAACTTCAAAAAATTCAGTATGCCTCTTACTAAATACCTTGGAATGTCTACTTTCTAAAAATGGGTAATTTGGGAAGTATTTGTACTTTCCTGGCTTGTTAGGGTCTCAAGAAATGAGATAGACCATTAGTACATCAGGTGTGGTCAATATTCAGCGATTGCCACCATACCTTGTAGACTCCATAACCTTCAAAAAGACCAAATATACAGTAATTTGTTTTTTTTTATTTTACCAAAGATATGTAGCAGTATAAATTTTGGCCAAAATTTATGAAGAGAAATTACTAATCTGCAAAATTTTATATCAGAAACAAAGAAAAATGTATTTTTTTTTACAAAATTTTCGGTCTTTTAATTATAGCGCAAAAAAATAAAAAAAACCCAGGGGTGATTAAAAACCACCAAAAGAAAGCTCTATTTGGACAAAAATATCATATGGATACAGTGTTGCATGACTGAGTAATTGCCATTCAAAATGTGAGAGCACTGAAAGCTGAAAATTGGTCTGGTTAGGGGGGTTTAAGTGCCCAGGGGTTAAAGTAGAAGTTCACTTAAAAAAGCAAAATACAAATAAATAAATGCACTTTTTTTGCAGGCAAAAAAAAAAAAAAAAAAAACAAACCTTGCATTTACCTTTTTATTTTTTTTTTTTTTTAGGAGCCTGGAAAGCATTTCACCAGCAATCAGCAGATTGCTGATGCCATGCAGCTCTCCTGCAGACTAAGCATGAGCTATCTGGCCATACATCGTATGCCCAAGCAGTTTCACACTGACAGGAAGACTGTCAGAGCTTAACAGTGCTGTGGTATTTCATTGAAGATCACAAGCCAACAGCCGCAAAGGATGTCTGGACTTTTAGTTCATTCATACACAGAATCCTGTGAATGAATGAGGCAGCCATGTGGGAAGAGCCCCGCACGGCTGCTCGAATTTCAAAAAGCGACACCTTATACTGGGAACTTCTCCCTGTACTGCTGTCACAGGCACAGAAGGCCACAGGCAGTGGCTACAGTAGTGGGAACAATGTTACATGTTCCACCCTAAAAATGAGTGGAACATGTAACATGTTGCCAATGGTGAACGTATTCTTTAATAAAAGTAAGAACCTTCACCAATGTGTGAGATTGGAAATCACGATAAGCCAACACCAAAACTAAAACAAACTATGGGTGAGAATATAAATGCAGCCCTTGAGGACTTTTGAAAATACAGTTACTGGCAAGTATAAAAGCTTCATGTACACTAGCCTACATTTACTGTGGCCGTGGAGAATGCACGGTTTTGCAACATTTTGTGTTTTCCCACGGTCAATACATTCCTATGCTGAACGTGATATTTTTGTGCTCAAGGAGGTTGGAGCTCACCTAAACACGGTAGCTCCTAAACTCTGCTCAAAGTCTATGTATACAATGATACATTATCTTTTATGCAGCTTTGGCAATAAAACTCCAGTTTAGGAGCTGCCAGAGTAAGCTAGTGTAGATGAAGCCTAACTGTGGTCCAGGACAGCTAACCAAGAGGATAACCAAACTTATCATAGCTTAGGGAGGAAAAAGCTGCTGATAAAACCTTCAATTTAAGCTCAGATCTTGCTGCCCACCAAAGTAGCCAAAGATCTTGCGGAATGTCTCTTTTCTCAGGAGTCTGATGACCTGTACTATTATATAGGGAAGGGATGTTATTTCATGTGTCCAGGGGTTATATGTTCTGTGTAGACTATTGTGGTTTAATACACAGGTGCTGGTCATTCCATTCAAAAAGTGAAACTTGTATACTATATTCATTCATATTACACAAACTGATATATTTCAAATGATTACTTCTTTTAATTTTGATTATAACTGACGACTAAGGAAAATCCCAAATTCAATATCTCAGAAAATTAGAATATTGTGAAAGGGTTCAATATTGAAGACATATGGTGCCACATTCTGATCAGCTAATTAACTCAAAACACCTGCAAAGGCCTTTAAAATGGTCTCTCAGTCTAGTTCTGTAGGCTACACAATCATGGGGAAGACTGCTGAATTGACAGTTGTCCAAAAGACGACCATTGACACCTTGCACGAGGAGGGCAAGACACAAAAGGTCATTGCAAAAAAGGCTGGCTGTTCACAGAGCTCTGTGTCCAAGCACATTAATAGAGAGGCGAAGGGAAGGAAAAGATGTGGTAGAAAAAAAAAATAGGATTTTATTAAGAACTTACCGTAAAATCCTTTTCTCTGAGTTCATTGACAGACGCAGCTTCTTATTCATGACACGTGGGGTTATGCACCTTTTACCAGGAGTAGACTAAGCAGAACAAAAGTTCAGACAGGCAAGGTTGGCCACTCCCAGGGGGCCATCCTCACTCAGTGTATAACCCCTCGGCCCTGCAAGGCACGCCAGTCCGTAACAAGCAGTGCAACTCAATCACAGAGGGGCGGGTGCTGCGTCTGTCAATGAACTCAGAAAAGTTCTTAATAAAAGCCTATTTTCTCTTACGTTCATTGACAGACGCAGCCTCTTATTCATGACACGTGGGGACGTCCCAAAGCATTGTCGAACAAGAGGGGTGGGCAAGCAAGAACAACTGTACCCAACAGAAATTCGCAGGAGGCGCCAGCCACGCCTTCACCGCCACCTGCTAGACTTTGCGGCCAAAAGCAGCATCCGCAGATGCTGACACAAACTGTGTAAAACTTAACGAACGTGTGCACCGAGGCCCAAATGGCCACCTTGCACAACAGACACAGACGCTTGGTGCCGAAAAGCCCAGGAAGTATTTAACGTCCTGGTGGAATGAGCCGAGACCAGAAAGGGGGGTTCGTGCCCCCGAACAGCATATGCATGGGTCACAGTCTGTCTGATCCAACGGGATGCAGTAGCCGATGAGGCCGCCAAACCTTTGTGCGGACCTTTCGTCAACACAAAAAGCGCATCCGTTGCGCAAAATACACCCGTAGAGCCCTCACTACGTCCAGGGAGTGCAAGGCAATCTCCTCAGGATGTGACAGGCGCGGGCACAATGAAGGGAGGACAATGTCCTCAATGTGAAAAGAGGAAACCACCTTTGGTAGAAACAAAGGGGAAGGGCGCAGCACCGCCCTATCCTTATGAAGGACCAGGTAGGGAGACCTACATGACAAGATGATGTTTGTAATCAAAGCCGCCATTCAGACATTTGCCTAGCGGATGTAATGGCCACCAAAAAAGGCCACCTTTTTTGACAGCAGTTGTAAGGGAATATCCCTGATCTTCTCATATGGCGGTTTCGGCAGTACAGAAAGTACTAAGTTCAAATCCCACGGCGCCAAAGGTGACCGTACCTGAGGAGGCACATGACGTACACCCTGTACAAATGTACGAATCAAAGAATGCGTCACTAACAGACGCTGAAACAGAATTGCCAGAGCAGAAATCTGTCCTTTGAGTGTACTCAATGCGAAACTTGTGATCCAGGCATTGCTGAAGAAAGGCCAGCACCCGAGTCACCGAAAAACGGGATTCCAACCCCCCGCCTCGCACCAGGTAATATAAGCTTTCCTGGTGCGATGAGAACTCTTGCGTGAAGTGCACTTGCGCACCTTAAGCATGGTGGGGATCACTGACTCAGACACCCCTATCCCTCAGTACCTGGGACTCAATAGCCAGGCCATCAAAGCCAGCGATGGTAAAGCAGGGTGCAGGATGGGGCCCTGCGACAGCAGATCATCGCGAAGCGGGAGCCGCCAGGGAACATCTGTTACCATCCGCACCACGTCGGCGTACCAGGGCTGCCAAGGCCAATCCGGAGCCACCAGGATTGTCGGGATTCCCTCCACTTCTATCCTGCGCAGCAGCCGCTTAGAAGTTTGAGAGGAGGAAAGGCATACAGAAGCCGGTACCGAGATCATGGGGCCACCAAGGCGTCTGTGGCTACTGCCAACGGATCCCTTGTCCTGCACACAAAGGTCAGTACCTTGTGATTGAATCGATACGCCAGTAAGTCCACATCTGGCGTGCCCCACCTTTGGCAAATCTGGCGGAACACTTCTGGGACCATTCTCCCTGATCCAGTGTCTGGCGACTGAGAAAGTCCGCCTGCCAATCTTCTACGCCCGGAATGTATATGGCGGAGATTGCCAGCACGTGAAGCTCTGCCCACCTCAGAATGTGGGCCGCTCCCGCAGCTGCTGCCGAGCTCCTTGTTCCGCCTTGATGGTTCACGTACGCCACGGCCGTGGCGTTGTCCGACTGAACCCGAACCGGGAGGCCGCACAGCCTCACCGACCAGTGGGAGAGGCAGAGCCTGATCGCCCGTAACTCCAACACATTGATAGGAAGGCGGGATTCCTGTGCCGACCATCGGCCCTGAGCAGATAATTTCCCCAGGACTCCTCCCCAGCCCGATAGGCTGGCGTCCGTCGTGACCATCGACCATTCCAGGGGAAGAAACGACTTTCCCAAGGTCAGCGCTGGGGCCTGAAGTCACCAGGCCAATGACCCCCTGGTCTGATGATCCAACCCGATTTGCCAATCCAGAGGCCACGAGACTTGTCCCACTGCAGCAGAATCATTCACTGCAGGAGCCGGGTGTGACTCTGGGCGTATGCCATCGCCTCGAAGGCCAACACCATGAGCCCCAACACCCGCAAAATGTCTCGGGATGGTGTCACCCAGGTGCAGGGAGAACTTGCCAACTCCAGGCAGGTAGTGTTGTGGATGGGATTCGAACCAGCGACCAGTTTTCTGCCAGGCGAAAGTGCTATCCCCTACACCACTGAGCCGTCCTACAGAACCAGAAGGAGGACCCCTGACGTGACGGTAGAGCTCGCACCACTGCTTGCAGCGTCAGTAACTTGGCCGGAGGTAGGGATACCTTCGTCTGCTCTGTGTCCCATAACAGGCCCAGATATTCTAAGCGACGGGACGGGTTCAATGTCGACTTCTGCAGGATGACCCGCCAGCCGAAAACGCTCAGTGAGGTCTGGGTGATAGCAACATTGTCCTCCAGAGCCGGAGCTGACTCCGCTCGCAGGAGAGAATTGTCTAGGTATGCTACCACAGCAATACCTCTCTGCCACAGCAGAGCCAACACCGAAGCCAATATCTTGGTGAAGACCCGCGGAGCCGAGGCCAGGCCGAAGGGAAGAGCCACAATTGATAATGGAGATCCCCTACCGCAAAGCGCAGGAAGCGCTGATGCCGGAGACAAATGGGAACGTGAAGATACGCGTCCCTGAGGTCCAGGGAGGCCAGAAAAAAAAAAAACCCTGGTGAAGGGCGGCCACGACCGAACGGACTGATTCCATCCTGAATTTCCGTGCCTGCACAAAGTGATTGAGCGCTTTCAGGTCCAGAACCGGTCTGACCCCACAAAGTTTGGGAAGAAGCCGCGGAACCTATCCGACAGAGACTAGCACAACTACCCCGTGTTCGGACAGCGTCTGAACAGCCACTAGCAGAGCTTGCCGACAGCCCGGAAGGAGTCGCAAATTTTATGGAAAGGGCCTGTCCGGGGCAGAGTACTGAATTCTATCTTGTACCCGGAGGGCACCACTTCCCGTACCCACCGGTCGTGGATGCGAGCGGTCCATCGGTCCGCGGACCCCAGAAGGCGGCCCTCCACCCGAGAGTGAGGCGGGGGCAGCCCATCATGCGGTGGAGGACCTTTGCTCCGTATTTTCGGATTTGTGCTTCCAGGGCCGCTTACCGGTCCCAGAGGCAGCCTTAGAGGGCCGAAGGCCCTTGCCCGCCGAACTGGGCGCACGAAAAAAGAACCGCTTCTGACCAGAGAACGACGGCCCCCTGTAAACGGCGATGTTCTCGCCGCTTGGGTTCCGGAAGGCATGTACTCTTCCCCCCCGTGAAATCCCCAATGATTTCATCCAACTGGGGCCCAAAAAGCCGATCCCCCTGAAAGGGCAGGTCCATGAGGCCCTACTTAGACGCATGGTCACCCGACCAACACCGCAGCCACAGCAGCTGTCTAATAATGACCGCAAAACCTGACATCTTTGATGGCATAGGGACTAAATCCAGTGCTGCGTCGCAGAGGTAACGGAGACCCTGCACCAGGTGATCTGCTCGCTGCAACTCCCAGGCGAATCCTCGCAGCCCAGATCATTACGCAATTCCATCTCACTCCGTGAGCGACTGTGCCACCATGACCGACGCCAAGGCCGGCCTCATGGCTGCCCCTGTCACCAGGAAAAGTGCCTTGGACTCCCCAGCCTGGTCCAGTCGCAGAGAATTGCGAGCGGCCGCGACCAGGGAGCCCACAGAGCTCCACAGTGGTCCCCGTGACCACCGAGCCCCCTTCCGGCTACGAATCCTCCCTGAAGATGGAAGTGGGTGCTATTTGGTGACCCCCTTACCACGGCTGAAGTTAACTGGTCTGGGGGGACCAGAGGTCCCAGCGCAGCTTGCGCTTCCGTGGCTCCCTCCTGAGCAAAAAAGGCTGACGGTACAGCCGGCATTGCGCTGCTCCCAGAACACTTAAGAGGCCTACCAGCCATGACATCCCCACACCGTGCCCCACAAAGCCACCGGAGGGCCCAGCACCACCGCGCCCGCACCCAGGGAGAAAAGCCAGCTATACTTTCTCCTGCCTTCATGCAGATGTCCTGAAAAGAAGGTTGCTCTGTGTCCTGATGCCGCCGCTGCTGCTGTTGTCCCATGCGCTGGAGAGGAAGTAGTGGTGCCAACACACACGTTTTTCTCCAACATGAGGACTAACCAAAAATGGCCGCCCAGCGGCCACAAGAGGCCAAAGACGCATCTTAAAATGGCCGTGGCTATGGCAAAATGGCGGTCAGCCGCAACCACAACAAAATGGCGGCCAGTGACGTGAAAATGGCGGCGATCTCCGCATGTCCAGAGGTAGATGGCGGTTGTGCAGCAGGGCTACCGAGCGGACAGACCGACCGAACGGACCGGCGGGTGGGGGGGAGAGAGACAGAAAAGTGGAGAAAGAAACGCCGGGTCACCTGTACCCCCCTCCACCGGAACGGGCCCCGCTAGCCGTATCCCCTCCACACCCCGGAAGGGGGGGGGGGAGCGGGATGTCACTCACCCTTCCAGACGGGCGTAGCCACCCTGAGCAGACCTTCCTCCCCCCAGGTGGGGAGGGATGCTGCCGGCCATGCGACCCCTGGACGCGAGCTGCAGTACGCAGGTGGGGCGTTTAACCCACCGACCCCCCCGCACGGAACGGGGCATGATGCGGCGGACCCCACGTACAGCTAAGGGAGGCTCGCATCGTTTGTCGGCCGGGCTGGGAAGATTTCCATGATTCGAGATATCCAACATATCACCCAGCCAGCTGCTTGATTGTAGTCTTCATCAGAAGGCTTGATCAAAAGAAAAAAAAAAAAAAAGAATTTAGGGACCCGCAGATCCCAGCAGGGAACCAGATCTAACTCCTTGCACTAGGCAGAAAAAGACCGGCGTGCCTTGCAGGGCGGAGGGGTTATACACTGAGTGAGGACGGCCCCCTGAGAGGGGCCAGCCTTGCCTGTCTGAACTTTTGTTCTGCCTAGTCTACTCCTGGTAAAAGGTGCATAACCCCATGTGTCATGAATAAGAGGCTGCGTCTGTCAATGAACATAAGAGAAAAGTGTACAAGCAATAGGGATAACGGCACCCTGGAGAGGATTGTAAAACAAAAGCCATTCAAAAATGTGGGGATGATTCACAAAGAGTGGACTCCAGCTGGAGTCAGTGCTTCAAGAACCACTACGCACAGACATATGCAAGACATGGGTTTCAGTTGTCGCATTTCTTGTGTCAAGCCACTCTTGAACAGACAGCATCAGAAGCGTCTCGCCTGGGCTAAAGACAAAAAGGACTGGACTGCTGCTGAGGAGTGGTCCAAAGTTATGTTCTCTGATGAAAGTAAATTTTGCATTTGCTTTGGAAATCAGGGTCCCAGAGTCTGGAGAAAGAGGAGAGGCACACAATCCACGTTGCTTGAGGTCCAGTGTAAAGTTTCCAGTCAGTGATGGTTTGGGATGCCATGTCATCTGCTGGTGTTGGTCCACTGTGTTTTCTGAGGTCCAAGGTCAACGCAGCCGTATACCAGGAAGTTTTAGAGCACTTCATGCTTCCTGCTGCTGAACAACTTTATGGAGATGCAGATTTCATTTTCCAACAGGACTTGGCATCGGCAAACAGTGCCAAAGCTACCAGTACCTGGTTTAAGGACCATGGTACCCCTGTTCTTAATTGGCCAGCAAACTCGCCTGACCGTAACCTCATAGAAAAATCTATGGGGTATTGTGAAGAGGAAGATGCGATATGCCAGACCCAACAATGCAGAAGAGCTGAAGGCCACTATCAGAGCAACCTGGGCTCTCATAACACCTGAGCAGTGCCACAGATTGATCGACTCCATGCCACGCCGCATTGCTGCAGTAATTCAGGCAAAAGGTGCCGCAACTAGGTATTGAGTGCTGTACATGCTCATACTTTTCAGTTGGCCAAGATTTCTAAAAATCCTCTCTTTGTATTGGTCTTAAGTAATATTCTAGCTTTCTGAAATACTGAATTTGGGATTTTCCTTAGTTTTTTTTTTTTTTTTAAACTCTTTATTCCAAATATCACGTTTACAATTATTTTTGATTACATACATTTTGCATATTAATAGCTTCCTTTCTATCATTTTTCATACTTCCCATTCACACCACTCATTCTACACTCATTCTCTCATTTTCACTCTCAAATTTTTTTTTTTTTTTTGATTCCTTTTAGGGTTTAAGTCATAAAGTCTTTCGATCTTATAATGAATTCTGGTTATGTTTCTCTCCTAAAAATCTTTAGAACCGGTTGACTTTTCATACTCGTACATGTCGTGAGTTATGGATCAACGCCGTGGAAAACGGACTTAATGACGTCGTTACGCCGCACCGTACCTCAGCTAGTTAGACACCGTGACGAGTCCACAATACTCTCGGGTCCAACGAGACTATCACCGGAAGTCGAGAAGACGTAACAACCCAGACCGTATAGCGTA
>BLSH010466543.1:1400906-1413513 GCA_018402905.1 Glandirana rugosa
TTCTCCTTCAATTTCTAAATCATACGTATAAAATATTAGCACAAAGACAACGTACAATAACAATGTAACGAAACAACTAAACTCATCCGATAAAATTTTAGCAATTTCGATATAAGACCCTTAAGGCGAGAATACATTTTTTCACTTCCGTGTGACTGAGAATTCAGATTGTTCAAAGTACAGTGGAGAACCTGAATGGAGAATACATGTCGACTGTCTAAATATTTTGACCTTCTGGTGAGAACGACATCAAGACCCTCGGACTACGACCTGGACAAGAGACGTAGAAGTTGTCATCAGTTACGTCGACGATACGAACCGGGAGAAGAAGAGGACGGGTTAGTCTACGAAAACATAACATAATACACTTGAGTGAAGTGTTTTATGTTTCCGAAGACACTTACCCGTCCTCTTCCCTCCCAACCCGTGCCTAAGAGACACACTATTAGGGGAGAGTGACGAGTCCACGGTCGGAGACCGTCTCGGTAAATGGACGGTGAGGGGATTATCACACAGAGAATCCGTGCCCAACCCTCCCTTCTCCTGCCCATTCACAGAAGCCTTTGTATTTTGTGAAGTGAGTTCACATAATACAATACAAAAGCATCTGATTGGGCAGGAGAAGAAGAGGGCCAAGCATAGCAGCTGCATTGACTACTGTTGAAGATGCAGAGAACAGGTCCAGCATCAGGCTCCCAGAACTACAGCAAGAGTGGTCTTCCAGTTTTATAAATCTGTCAGCTGTACATAAGAGGTAAGTCCAAGAGGTGACATGAAACTTGTTAGACTTAAGAGTCAGTGTGCCTTCACTTTTTTACATAAGAGCGGAATTCCCAGAATATAGCTTTAACGATTTTAAAATAGCCTACTCAAATCAACAAAGCAATGTAACAATAACATGCAACAGAAACACGATTATAAAATATGCATACTAAATCTTTAACTTCCTCTTATGAGTTTTGTACAGGTTGTTGGCCATAAAAAAAAGCACAGGCCCTAGGCATAATGAGCAATCTAGCTCTGGTTTATAGTATATACACTCACTAGGATGAATTTTCTCAAATATATTTGGCTGTGAGGTTGCAAAAATTTCAAGTAGAAGTGGCTGCTCAGAGGTCCCATCAATCACATGGACCCAACGATACAACCAGAAATCTTCACCTTCATCTAAAGAAAGAAGCAAAAAAAAAAAAAGTTACAGCAGATGGTTTTTGTATGCCCAATGATTAAATATTCCTTAACAGACACAGTATATATATTTATGATATAGGTAATGCACATTTGAGTTAAAGCAGATTTTAGTAATTTTAGAACGTGACTGCCAGTACAGAGCATTTGCTCATAGTTATAGGTAATCATGTGACTTAACATTATACATAGCAGTGATGGCGAACCTTGGCACCCCAGATGTTTTGGAACTACATTACCCATGATGCTCAACTACACTGCAGAGTGCATGAGCATTATGGGAGATGTAGTTCCAAAACATCAGGGGGGGGGGGGGGTTAGACAAGGTTCACCATCACTGATATATAGGCACACAGCATTCTTAAAACAGCAAACCTTTTACCACAGCTGTTCAAATATTGGGTCATCAGGGAAGAATGAAAGCAAAAATTTTATAGTGTACATATATATTTGTGACGGTTACAATAGATAGCATCTGAGATGGTAATTGGGCTACAGTAATGTTTATTTTAGTCCATCTCCTAGCAGAGTTGATGGCCCCATAGAATATGGGAATGTAATGCACAATTGATACCAAGACAGTCTTGTGGTATGTAGACAAAACACAAAGGCCGCAAGCAAGAGATCTTGGTAACTACAGATCTATTAAGGATGAGGGTAGAATGAATGAAATCACAGCACAGGGGTAAAAGAATAAGTGCGCTTTGTCTGAAAGGTGTACTTATTTTTAAAGCATATGGTATAAAGTCTTAGTTTGCATTCTTTACAAATAATCAGTCTGACTATAAAAGCCATGTCCATCATTTCTCTGTTGAGCCAAAACTAGTCAGCAGGAAGCATGAATTTTGCAGATTACAGAGGTATAGGTCTGACTGCAGGGAGTGTGCTGAACTGCAGAGACCACTGCTTCCACAACAAAGGACATTGATCCTTATGTACAGCATGCTGGCAAATCACAGGCTTTTTTGCTCAGACTGTGGCTTCTATAATTCTGGAAAAAAAAAAAAAAAAAAAAAAAAAAAAAGGGAAAAAGATTCCAATGCCTATGTTGTGAAGTTAACAATGTGGATGAATTCATTTTCAAATTGCTACAGATATGAACAAGTTTGTTTCAAACATAGCTTCGTTACCTCGGATGCGTTTTCGTTCACATCTTCCCACATATGTCACAAGACCAATCACATCACAGACTTGGTTAGGAAGTAAATTATTCAGCTCTGATCTAACTTGTAAAAGAAACAAACGGTGAAACAAAAATTACCACATTCAAAAAACCTTTATATATGGTTATTGTGATAATACAGCTTCAGAATCTACAAATTAGAAAGTAACAACTGAAGTACAAAAAAGGAAGAGGCGAGAGAGAGGACAAGCATTGAAAGCCAATCAGGTTCTTCTTCTTAACATGAATAGACCTGTATGTGTGGCATAGCAAGTAAAAACTTCTAAACATATTAGAGTGCAAATATGCCCTGCCTATGTTCATTAATGAATTTACAGATTCATAAAGCAGAATTCCATATTTAATATGACCAAGTAGTTTGTTTGGGTCAAGATGGCCCAAAAAATTATATATTTTCATTACATACCTATAAAGACACGGTGTACTGTAATATGCCATTGGCATTTGCCACATACAGTATGTGGCGCTGTGTTCCTGCAGTACATTTCCCACCTTCTACTGGAAATAAAATGGGGCTGAATGCTTCTCTGCCATTCAGAAGGTTTTTTTTTCCTTCAATGAATACAAGGCTTCCCCAGATTGGTCAAGATGGTAGTTGGGATATTGGATATCATTCACACCAGAGTGGTGCAGGACCCTTTTTTTGGTCTGCACTGGAATCGGATTGCATGGGTGTTCACACCTGTGCGATCCGATTCCTGCACCATTTGACAGTTTGCACTATAATCCGCAAACCGATCTGGGGGTGTCATTAACTTTACATTGACTCCCACCGCGGTTCACAGATCTCAGGGTGAACCAGTGTGCGATTCAGGCGCGATAAGGAAACCGGAACTGAAATTGCAGGGTTTCCCACATCACACCAGTGTTAACCGGGACTTTAAGGTGGCTTCCAGTCAATTTCTAACCACTTAGAAACATTTGTGATGTGTTTATATTAGAGAACTGGCAGGCTGCCAAGATTCTGGTCAAAGCGATGGTGGGGGTTGTATTGTAGATTGTAATGCCTCTGTTGTGAACTTTGAAAAATGAATGGCTGCATATGCAGTGTTTTTACTGCTGGCTCAGAATATGTAAATACTTCAGAATGCATGGGCACAGGTTCAGTTATACATTGTGAAACGCTGCCAGATGTCTGCAGTGCCAGCTGTGGAGGTTTTTATTAAAAAAAAAAAAAAAAAAAAAAAACAAAAAAAAAAAAACACACAAACTACTGTAGAAAGTTTTTGTATACGATAGGAAACCGGTATCCTCTATTTTGGGTCCTAAAGCCCGGCCAGGAAGATTGTGGGTGGGCTCCCTGGCCATCACATCTTGGGGTTTCTTAGACTGAAATAGAGCTGCGGGGGTTTTAAACTAGACGTCCCATTCTACGATGGTGCTCTTGTTTGTGGAAGTCTTCTTTGACGGACAGAGCAAGCTAGTCAGAAGACAGGCTTTTGTTTGCCGTGCTATAAGGAGCCAACTAGTAGGCTGTTGTGTATATAAAAGATCTTCAAATTAGCTAGCTTAAAAATAATTTTAAGTGTATAGCATTCTTTCTTCTGGCATGAAAGTAGTTATAACAACCAGGGCAAATATTAACAAAAACATGACAACCAAAGGCTTTTCTCTTTAGGTGGTACAGTTTTGTAATTTTCTGTTCTCACTAGGGACTCTTTTTTTGGCATGGGAATTTCCATTAACTGGTCCAACAACTGGCATCAAGAGAAGAGCCAGGAAAAAACAAAAAAAAAAAAAAAAAAAAAAAAAAAAAAAAAAAAAAACACAAGCTATCGTAATGGAAAATGATATGATAGCATTGCTACCATAGCTGGAGGCATCTGAAAATTCTCTTTTCATACAAGATATATTTACATCATATGAATACCTTTTGTTCTGTACCTTTCAAAGTACACCTGTCGAAATCCCTGACAATTTAAACGGAGGATAGAATGGGGAAAAACAGCAGTAGGCGCCTTTGTAAAAATGCCAAATTAACTAACCGATTCATAGATATAAGAAGCTCGTCTTTCCTTGTGAAAGTCGAATTTGGTCCCAGTACCACCCAAACCTCTGTTTTGGTTCAGCACATTACTGTACCATCAGGGAGAAGATGGGGTCAGCCCAACCTTTTTCTTTAAATGTTGACATCTGCTTAAGCAGAGCCTTGTGTTCTAATACATCAAAAAACACAAGCCTTGCAGCTGGATGCATTATTGCCTTCTGTTTCACAAACTATGGTTGCTGGTAATAATCACATTTAAAAATCAGACATGCTGGTTGTACCAAAGTCGATCGATGGATCAACTTCGGTACAATCAAACTGTCCATAGATGGTTCAGATCTCGGCCAGTTCCTGCTAAACCGACCATGATTTGAACCACCAATGGCCAGCTTTACTCTTTAGAGCTCAATGTTAGAAGCCATGCCATACAAACTTATCCACAGTTATTACTCTATGCTCAGATGAAAGACTCTAGACTCCAAAAAGTTTACAATTATTGCAGATCTTGATGATTAATGACTGGAAGTAATTTTTCCAACATATACTTCACGGACGTTTGATCTAGAGACCAAAAAATGTATCCCTGATACGTTCAGTCTATTTCACACTGGTCAGGCAATTTAAATGTGACACACTTGTCATCAATGCCATGCTACAAATAGTATAAAGCTGTAGCAAAATTAGACCTTTCTGGTCAGTAGTCCCAGCGTTTAGGTCTGATAACTTTTCCATCCTGAATTTCTGTAGTCCAAGAAAATCGGTAGTAAACCCGCAAAAAATAAAAAAAAACTCCTGAAAAACAATAGCATAAATGTGCTACTAGCACATTTTGAAATACTTGCCTTAGAACGAGGGCCCCCGCAACCCGACTCGGTCAGCGCTGAGGGAGCCCACTGAAAGCTGAATGTAAGAAAGAAAAAAAAAAACAAAAAAACACCACCTTAAAAAAACCCCGGCATTGCCCCCGCCCCCACCCCCCATTTAGGGGCCAGTATGAATTTGGAGTAGACTCCCCCACACAAAAAAAAAAAAAAAATTGTAAAATTCCTTTCTCTGAGTTCAATGACGGACACAGCAGCTCATCTTGACTCTTGGGTTATGCTGCCACCTTCAGGACTGGACTAGGCAGAACAGCAGTTTATCAAAAAGCAGACACAGCCCCTCCCAGGGGGCAGTCCTTACTGATAGTAACCCTCCACCCTTCAACAGCCAGCTCAGTTCGTAACAAGCAGTACAAACTTAATAGGAGGGGTGGGTGCGGTGTCCGTCAATGAACTCAGAGAAAGGGATTTTACGGTAAGCAGAAAAAAAAATCCATCTTTCTCTGTCGTTCAGACACAGCAGCTCATCTCGACTCTTGGGACGTCTCAAAGCAGTGTCAAAACGAGGGGAGGGTAAACAAAACAACAAAAACTTCACCAAACAGAACCCTCTGAGAAACCAGAAACTACACCTCACACGGCCACTTGCAAACCTTTGCGGCCAAAGGCAGCATCCGAAGATGCCAAAACATCAACCTTGTAAAAAAAAAAAAATAAAAAAACCCACACACTTTGAAAAGGTGTGCATGGAAGACCAAGTAGCTATCTTGCACACTTGAGACACAGACGCCTGATGTGGAAAAGCCCAGGAAATGCTAATCGCCCTGGTAGAGTGGGCAGTGACCAGGAAAGGAGGTTCTAGACCCCTAACAGCATAGGCTCATGCCACAGTTTGTCTAATCCAACATGAAATAGTGGTAGACGAGGCCTCCAGGTCTTTGCGTGGACCATCCACCACCACAAACAGCGCATCCGAACTCCGAAAGGAGGCCATGGTCGCCAGGTACACCCGCAGAGCCCGGACGACAACCAGCGAGTGCAGAGCAATTTCCCTAGGGTGAGATGGGCGCAGGCATAAAGAAGGAAGGACAATGTCCTCATTGATGTGAAAACAAGACACCACCTTCAGAAAAAAAGGAAGGTGACGGGCGCAAAACCGCCTTATACTTGTGTAGGACCAATTATGGAGACCTACAGGACAGAGCCGCAAACTCTGACACCTATCGAGCGGATGCGATAGCCACCAGGAAAGTCACTTTTTGTGAAGGCAACAGCGAGATCTCCCTGATATTCTCAAATGGTGGCTTCTGAAGCACCGAGAGGACCAGATTAAGGTCGCATTGCGACAGGGGCGATCGTACTTGGGGGGGGCGACATGTCTAACCCCCTGCACAAAAGGTACGTATCAAAGATTGGGTTGCCAACGGGCGCTGAAAAAAAAAAGATCACCAGAGCAGAAATCTGACCCTTGATCGTACTCAACGCCAGCTTCTAGTCGAGACGCCTCTGCAGAAAAGCCAGAACCCTCTATACCAAAAAGGAGCAGGGAATTCACCCCCCCCCCCATGCTCACACCAGGAGATGTAGGCCTTCCAGGTGCGGTGGTATATCTTCCGGGAAGTGGCCTTACGTGCCTTGAGCATGGTGAGGATCACCGAGTCTGAGACACCCTGATCCTTCAACATCTGGCATTCAATAGCCAGGCCGTTAAAGCCAGAGAGGGTAAAGCAGGATGCAAGATGGGCCCCGGGACAGTAGATCCTCGAAGTGGGAGTCGCCAGGGGACGTCCACCACCATCTGTACCACGTCGGCGTACCAAGGGCGCCGTGGCCAATCTGGAGATACGAGAATGTCCGGGATTCCCTCTGCCTCTATTCTGTGCAACAGACGCGGACCAACTTAAAGGGGGGGGGGGGTTAAGGCATAGATGAGCAGATACCGAGCCCATGGTGCCACCAGAGCATCTGCTGCGTCCGCCAAAGGATCCCTTGTCCTGCACCTTCCAATTGAGACGAGATGCTAGCAGATCCACGTCTGGCGTGCCCCACCACAGCCTAATCTGATGGAACATGTCCGGGCGCAAGGACCCCTCTCATTGATCCAGCACCTGACGACGGAGGTAGTCCACCTGCTAGTTTTCTAGGCCCGGAATGTGAACGGCAGAGATCACCGGCACATGAAGTTCAGCCCACCTCACAATGTGAGCCACTTCCGTGGCTGCAACTGAGCTTCTTGTTCCACCCTGGTGATTCACATATGCCACTGCCGTGGCATTGTCTGATTTGATCCTGACAGGGCATCCATGCAGCCTCCTCGTCCACTGGGAGAGGCAGCACCTGATGGCACAAAGTTCCAGGACATTGATCTGGAGACTGGACTCCAAAGGGGATCAGCAGCCCTGGGCCCACAACCCCAGGACTCCCTCCCACCCCCCAGCCGGTCAGGTTGGCATCTGTCGTAACCACCATCCAATGAAAGGGAAGGAACGACTTCCCCAGCCGAAGAGCCGGGTCCTGTAACCACCAGAGTAGTGAGGACCTAGTCTGACAGTCCAAACTGATCCAGGGACAATGGGGACTTGTCCCACTTTGAGAGAATCTCCCGCTGCAGAGCACGAGTATGACACTGGGTGTACGGAACCGCCTCGAAGGTGGATACCATGAGACCCAAGACCCACATGCAAAATCGTAGGGAGGACCATTTCTGGGACAGCAAGGAATGAATCGCCGATTGAAGCGTCTGCAACTTGGTCGGTGGAAGGAAGACCTTTGCCTGGGCTGAATCCAGGATCAGACCCAGATATTCCAAATCGGTGAGACGGGGTCAGCACCGATTTTGGGAGATTTATCGCCCAGCCGAACTCCTGCAGAGTGCGCATGGTGATCTCGGCATTGTCCCTTAGGGCTGGAGCAGACTCTGCTCGCAAGAGGAGATTGTCCAGAAACACCACCACCGCGATGCCCCTCTGTTTCAACAGGGACAGAACCGGGGCCAGTAGCTTGGTGAAGACCCGAGGCACAGAAGCCAGGCCGAACAGGAGGGCCACAAACTGGTAGCAATGCTCCCCGACCGCAAAGTGCAGGAAGCGCTGGTGTTGAGCGCATATGGGAATATGCAGGTACGCGTCCTTGATGTCGAGGGAGGCCAGGAAGTCACCCTGGTGAAGTGCCACCACCATAGAGCGGACAGACTCCACCCTGAACGTTCGTACACGTACAAAAAACAGTTGAGGGCCTATTAGGTCCAGTATTGGCCGGACCTCATCCTTTCTCAGAGCCACAAACCGGTTGGAATAAAACCCCCAAAATTGTTCCGAGGCTGGGATAGGAACCACGACCCCCTGACGAAGTAGGTCCTGCACCGCCCCCAGCAAGGCCTGCAGCCATTTGAGGCAAAGAACCTGTCCGGAGGGAGGTCTGAAATGTGGGAAGTCCACCGGTCCACAAACCCACAGAGACGTCCCCCCCACCCAAAGGACGAGTGGGGGCAACCCTTCATGCTGAGGAGGACTTGTCCTCTGGCTCGTCACGCTTGCACTGCCAGAGACGCTTCGGTCCAACCACGGGAGTCTTGGTGGGCTGGGGGCCCTTGCCCGACGAGCGGGACGTATGAAAAAGGCTCATCTGGGCAGAGAAGGAGGGGCCCGGCTTACGACGGTACTTACTCCTTTTAGTCTCAGGAAGAAAAGTGCTCTTCCCACCCATGGAATCCTTTATAATCCCATCCAGAGTGGCTCCAAAGAGCCGCCCACCCTGAAAAGGCAAAGCCTTCTTAGAGGTTTGGTCCGCCGACCAACATTTCAGCCAGAGCAGCCACCTGACAACCACAGAGAATGCAGACAATTTGGATAACGGGGGGGGGGGGCCCTATCCAGGCCCCCCACCTGCAGACCCCAACAACCACAGACAGCCCAATGTTTTCGGGAAGAGGCCCTTGTCCCAATCAACATGGGGGCAAGGTGCCTTGGGGTGAGGGGGGCACAGAAACCCTCCCATGCCCCAAAGCATCCACCCACCCATGTTGAGGGCATTCAGACTGGTATGGATCAAGGGGGGCTCGCTCGTCCCCTCCCTTTCCTGACCTGCATGCTCAGATAAGGGTCTGGTATGGATTTTGAGGGGGACCCCACGCAATTTTTTATTTTTTTTAACATTTTGCCATTGGGGGCCAATTGCTTTTTTTTCCCGGCAATTTTTTTTCACATTCAGCTGTCGGTGGGGAACCCCGCTAAAAGCGGATGACTCATATATACAGCGTTAAAAACGGATGTCAGTGGATCGTCCGCTAACATCTGTTTATCTTCCGTCACAAAAAATGTAAATTAACGGAAGCAGATGTCAGCAGATGATCATCCGCCAACATCCGCTAGCCCATAGACATACATGCATGTCTGTTTTTCATCCGCCAACAGATGGAGAAAAAAACAGATATACGGAACACCTGTGTGAAATGACCCTAAGAGCATAAAAATCTTTAGGTTGGCTGTACTGATTTCTGTGCATTTTGAGAGATGCCTTTGTCATCGCTTCATCAAATCTTTGATATTCACTTTCTTTGTCATTGTTACACAGTAAACCTAGCAATGCTACTTTCCATTTGCATCAAAGAACAGCAAACAGTCATACTTTTTTGGTGGTCTGAAGATGTACCAGTAGCCGAAATCCATCAAAGGCATTCATCACAATACAGGGAAAGTGCAAGTTCCAGTGAGACGTTGAATCCTGCAATTCTAACCAAACACCAAGACCTATTGTCGAATGGTGTTTTGTTGATGCATGACAATGTACGCGTGCATAGTACTGTTTCTGTACTGGGTTTCAAGGTATTGGTAATCCGAGAGAGCAAGATCTGAACTACATGCAGGATGCTCCATGTGTTTGGTCAACTTAAAAGGAGTTGTAAACCCTCAAGGTTTTTAACCTTAAAGTGGATGTAAACCCACCACCCACCCAGTATAAACTAATGACAGTACTAATGTATATATACATGCAAGCCTCCTGCAACTATCTCTACCTTTCAAATGTCCTTCCTGTAAGCACTAGCAGCTCTGTAAAACTCTGAAATCAGAGGGTGTCTGTTTGCTGGAGTTTGGTGGGTGGAGTTGTGATGTCACAAGCCTCCCCACCCACCTCTATACTGAGACATTGAGGGAGGGAGGGGGGAGTGAAACTTTCTCTGCTGTGTGAAAGAGATAAGCAAATTGCTTGTCACTCACAGAGCAAGGGGCGGAATGACTGTGTATTTCCCTGTTAGTCAGACTTTCTCTTCCTGAAAAAAGATAAGCTTATTACTCACAGTTGGATTAACTCTTTGTGGCAAGACTGGGCACAGATGATATGACATGCTATATTCTACCAAGCAGAATTATTAATTACTTTTTTTTCTTCGGGTTTACATCCACCTTATGCATTAAGGTGGAAAACCTTCTCCTCTGCTGCAGCTGCCCCCAGAGCCCCCCCTTTTTCTTACCTGAACCCGATCGTTCCAGGGATGAGCATGAGCCCAGCAGCTCCAGCCGCTATCTCGGGTCCTCACTGGATAGATTGATAACAGCGTGAGCCATTGGCTCCCACTGCTGATCAAATCCAGCAACACAGGAGCTGGGGGCAGGGCAGAGTCCTGCTGTCTGTGTCAATGGACACAGCAGCAGGACATGGGGAGTGCACCCGCACAGGTGCTCCCATGGAAAGCGACTCTCCGTGGGGGCACCCGATGAAGAAGAGGGGCCAGAAGCACCACCGGGACACCTCAGAAAAGGAGGATCAGGGTCGTTCTGTGCAAAGCCCTTAAACAGAGCAGGTAAGTCTAACAGGTTTGTTATCAAATCTTTACAATCACTTTAAAGAGGCCCTAAAAATAACACAACGATGGTTATCTTCCTGCCCCCCCTATTTCTAGAGGGTATATAAAAGCTTGTAAGACTCTAGAACAAGTATATAGAAAAGCAAAAGCACTGTTGAAAAATTATGTAACTATAAGACTGTGTAGAATTGACTCACACTTGTGTGCGAGCTTTATATTATATACACACTATTAAATCTCAATCAGTTATTGGCAGACACATACGTAAGCACAAAAATTAGACTTCCTTTTAAAAAAAAGAATTCATTTACTAAAAATGTTTTAAAAAAAAAAACCCTCAAAAGATCCCATGTCCAAAAGCAAAAATGAATTGCCACCAGACTATAGCCTGCTCTTGAAATCCCCAGGGTTACATTTCTCCAAAGTCATTTCCAGGGTGAATGGGACTATGATAGTGAAAAACTATTAGCCATTTCTTCTGATACACACGAGAAATTCCCCCAACATCTGGTCCCCATGAATTTTCTACTCCCAAAACAGACCAAAAGGAGTTACACCTTTGAGCTACACGGATAGCGCCTGTGCTATCCTTGTTAAACTCCTTACCTTCTCTCTTTTTCTAAATTTATAGCCCACCAACTACTGTGAGAATTCCAGAAGTGATGCTGGATGCCCTATCAAACCTACACTACATTTAATATTAAATCTTCATTTTCTTTTCAATAGTACATGTTTCTAAAGAGGATTATGTATCATTTTATAGTTTAGCGGTGTAACAAATGTACAGACTTGATAATGGCACTAACTTGTGATATAAATGAGCATGCATAATTATTCCTGAATGCAGCTCGTAGGGTGTTTTCCGCTCTCTTATTTGTATTTAAAACCTTTAATAAAAACTAATGAACAAAGAAAAATGCATTAAAAAGGGGTTTTCTTTATGAAATTCAGGAGTACAGATGCATGTGCAAGCAAAATCATGTAAATTATTGAATCATCACCTTGTGACAAATTGATATTTTATTGCCGGCAGTCTCCATTCAGGCTTTACATCCTCTTTTCGAAGAACAGAAATCTTAGACATGGGGTCTTTGGCATTCAAGCTTATTTCTGAAAAAAAAAAGAAAAAAATGCTAAAGTCCACAAAAACCACACATCGTTTTCAGATTTTTTTTCAAAGAGCTGTAATTTGTCTTTATATTAAACCTATATTCGACAACTTTCCCTTAAAATGATAGTCAGTCCTCTTAGGAAAAAAATAAAAAAATTATAAAGCAGTTACAAATCATGACAAAAAGACACTCACCTGTCCAGGAATCCAGCGCTGTCCTCAACCGGGCTGGTTCTTTGCCAGTCTTTGGGTCCCCAGAGGCTCCACGTTGACTGTAGGGAATGATGGCTCTAACTCCTTGCGGTGTTCAGGATTCTCCGACCGTTTGATAAGTCTCGCGCCGCTCTGAGCGCACACACGTCACCCCTCAGCCGCCATTTGGGCGTTCCTCAATCTCGGTAGTAAGGGATGTCAGTTGCACCTCGGAGACCCCTGGGTTTCTGACCGTTTCTTGGTCGGGCCAACTCCTGTCGCGACCTAAGGACCTGTCCATTCACAGAAAAACAGTACTAAA
>BLSH010466543.1:1457959-1470422 GCA_018402905.1 Glandirana rugosa
CCCCCCCCCCCCCCCCCCCCCCCCAAGTCTAGGGTTTATTCTTATCCCCCTAGACAAAATGAGCATTTAACCCTTGCAGTGCAGAGGGAGGGCAGGTGCAAGGTGAAGTTTTACACTAAAGCCCTATTCACACAGTCAAAACTGCATTTATACGTCTTTGCCTATTGGCCATTTTATAAATGATCTTTTATAATAAAAGCTGCTGGTTTTAAATGTATTCTAAATTTTCCCATATGCACCCACTCCCAATGGCATAATACCCAAAAAACTTAAAAACACCCTCTTAATGGGTCTTTTTAAAAGCATCCACAAACTAACATGATATATAAAAAGTAGATTTTATTGAAACACATTAAAAATCTAGTCTATTTGCAAAATTATAGCTTTTTCTTCTTCGAGGGCAGACAATTGTTAAAGCGGAGTTCCAATCGTTTTTTTGTTTATTAAAAGTCAGCAGCTACAAAAAATGTAGCTGCTGACTTTTAATAAACAGTAACTTTCCTGTCTCCCGGTCCAGCAATGGCTGCGCCCGAAGCCTCAACACATTTTGTTTGCACATCATTGGATGATAAAAATCAGCAGAGCTTTTCCTCAGATCTAGCCCAATGGCGCTTGCAGTACACTTAAGCCCCATGCACACAGGGCGAATGTCGGGAAACATAGGCCGGTTCAATAAGAACCAATATTCCAATACAGGCGGTCTCCTGGTTACAAACAAGATAGGGTCTGTAGGTTCGTTCTTAAGTTGAATTTGTTTGCAAGTTGGAACAGGCACATTTTCTTTTTTCAATTTTTTTTCAGTGTAGCTTCAGCCAAAAAAACATTTTTTTTTGGCTGAAGGGGTATGCCTATATATAAAAAAAATGACATACAAATTAATGTGAGAGATGACATTAATAGTGGTTCTGGGGGGGAGGTTGAATCATTATGGGTAGAGTTACAAAGGGAAGATACCAAGGGGAAAGTATTACTGGGAATATGCTATAGACCCCATAATCAGAGGGAGGAGGGGGAGGCGGACCTCCTATCACAAGTTGGAATAGCGGCAAGGATGGGAAATGTTATTATAATGGGGGATTTTAATTACCCAGATATTGACCGGGAGGAAGGTACTGCACGTTCAGCTAAGTCTCACCATTTCCTAAATGTCCTGCAGGATAATTTCATGGGTCAGATGGTAAATGCACCAACAAGAGGAAAAGCATTATTGGACCTTCTGATTACCAACAACACAGACCTGATCACAGACATGGAAGTAAGAGGCAATCTAGGTAATAGCGATCACAGGTCAATTAGTTTTAGTATAAAATGTACACATCTAGGAAACCTAAGGGGAATACGAAGACACTGAATTTTAAAAGAGCCAACTTCCAGAAACTACGCTCATTGCTGGAAGATGTTAGCTGGGATAAAACTCCAGGGACAATGAATACGGAGGAAAAATGGGAATGCTTTAAGAACACACTAAACAAAGGTATTAGCCAGTGTATCCCAGCAGGAAATAAATTTAAAAGAGCTAATCAAAGACCAGGATGGCTTAATGCCGACAAAGGCACGCATAAAAGCAAAAAAGAAGGCCTTCGAAAAATACAAGGCGGAGGGGTCTCAGTCAGACTTTCATATCTATAAAACACGCAATAAGGAATGCAAAGTTGCAATCAGAGCAGCTAAGATTGAACATGAAAGACACATAGCTGAAGAGAGCAAAAGGAATCCCAAGAAATTCTTTAAGTATATAAATGGTAAGAGAGGGAGGTCAGATCATATTGGCCCCCTCAGGAATGACGCGGGTAACCTGGTTACAGAGGATGGAGAAATGGCAAAGGTGTTACTCATTTTTCTCCTCAGTATTCACAAAGGAAATGGGGGGCTCAATTATGCAGATCCACAATGCTGGTCCTCAAGACAAGTCACAGGAAAGTCCCTCATGGCTGACTGAGGATAAAATCAGGAATAGGCTGGAAAAACTGAACACCAATAAGTCACCGGGCCCAGATGGCTTGCACCCGAGGGTCCTTAGGAATCTTAGCCAAGTTATTGCCAGACCCTTGTATCTAATCTTTAAGAGCAGTTTTCTGACTGGTATGATGCCAGCTGATTGGAAGAAAGCCAATGTGGTGCCAATATATAAAAAAGGACCAAGACATTTCCCCGGGAATTATAGACCAGTTAGCTTAACATGAATAATATGCAAGCTCTTGGAGGGAATAATAAGGGATTATATACAAGACTATTGTAACGAGAACGGTATCATTAGCAGTAATCAACATGGTTTCATGAAAAATCGTTCTTGCCAAACCAATCTATTAACCATCTAGATAAGGGAAGGCCTGTAGACGTGGTGTATCTGGATTTTGCAAAGGCATTTGATACAGTTCCCCATAAACGTTTACTGTACAAACTAAGGTCCCTCAACATGGATCAAAGGGTGAATACATGGATTGAAAACTGGCTGCAGGGGTGAGTCCAGAGGGTGGTGATAAATGGGGAATACTTCGAATGGTCTGGTGTAGAAAGTGGGGTTCCCCAGGGTTCTGTCCTGGGACCAATCCTATTCAATTTATTCATAAATGATTTGGAGAACGGGGTGAAGAGCTCAATCTCAATATTTGCAGATGATACCAAGCTAAGCAGAGCAATAAATTCTCCACAGGATGTGGAAACACTGCAAGAAGATCTAAATAAATTAATGGGGGTGGGCAGACAAGGGGCAAATGAGATTTAACGTAGAAAAATGTAAGGTAATGCATTTGGGTACCAAGAACATGAACGCAAACTACTCACTAGGGGGAGAGCCCCTGGGGGAATCAAGGATGGAAAAAGACTTAGGGGTCCTAGTAGAGAACAGGCTCAGCAGTGGCATGCAATGCCAAGCTGCTGCAAGCAAAGCTAACAAAGTGTTGGCATGCATCAAGAAAGGGATTAACTTCAGGGATAAATCAATAATTCTCTCACTATACAATTCCCTAGTGAGGCCGCACCTGGAGAAGGACGTCCTGGTATTGGAAAGGGCTCAGAGAAGGGCAACAAAGCTAGTTAAGGGATTAGAGGACCTAAGTTATGAGGAAAGATTACAAGCACTGAACTTGTTCTCTCTGGAGAAAAGACGCTTGAGAGGGGATATGATTTCAATGTACAAATACTGTACTGGTGACCCCGCTATAGGGGCAAAACTATTCCGCGCAAGGGAAAACACGAAGACACGCGGCCATTCACTGAGAATGAAAGAAAGGCGGTTTAACCTTAAGATGCGTAGGGGTTTCTTTACGGTAAGAGCAGTGAGAATGTGGAATTCTCTTCCAAAAACAGTGGTTTCTGCTGGTAGTATAGATAATTTTAAAAAACTATTAGATGCACACCTAAGGGACCACAACATTGTGGGATATACAACGTAATACTGACATAAAAAACACACACATGGGTTGGACTTGGACTCGTGTCTTTTTCCAGCCTCACTGACTATGTAACTATGTAATTTTTAGGCTTTTTGCATATCATAGGGAAGGGGTAACACCCCTGTAATGTTTGTTTTGCTGTCTAGGTTTCTGTTCAGAAGACTTCACCTCACTTCCTGTCCCAATGATAATTGGATTGTGAAAAATTTGAGATGTTGTGGAAACAAGGATTGGTGATAAAACTTCAGTGGAGACACCTTTTTCCGACAACTCTTACAGGAGTGAATTTCCCTTCCTAGGGGGAAGATTTCCTCTCACTTCCTGTTGTCTCCCTCTGTAAGTAGGAGTCGTTTGTAAGTCGGATGTTTGTAACAAGGGGACCGCCTGGATAGGCCAATATTTGGCTCATTTGTACTGCAGCCAATTCAGCCAGCTTCTGTCAAACGGGCATGACCGAAAAAGGTCTCTCGACCGGAGTGTTCTGGTGCACGGGGGGGGGTCAGAACACAACAACAGGGTCTACCACCTGAGCAGTTTCAGGTTTTTTTTTTCCCAGTCTGCTGGGTTGAATGTGGGAAAAAAAAAAAAAAAAAAAACACCCACACTAGCTGTGTGTACTAGCGTTGCGCATCTTCACTGGTCTCGATTGCAATTATCCCGTCAAAGATTTGATTCATCACGATTACTGTCCATGAAAAACTTCATTTTTTTATTTTATCTGCTCTGTTGCAAAGTCTGAACACAGCAGACAACAGTATTTTAGAACATGGAATGATCCGTCACCTGTGTAGAGGAAACACAATGTCACGTATACATGGACTCAGCGCCACCTGTGTAGAGGAACACTGACATGTATAGAGGGGACACCATGTCATATATAGATAGGAGGAGAGGATATCATCTGTGTAGAGGGGACACCATATCACGTATAGATAGGAGAGGATGTCATGTATTGATAGAGGGGACACCATGTCATGTATAGATAGGAGGAGAGGATGCAATGTATTGATAGAGGGGAGGATGTCACCTGTGTAGAGGGGACACCATGTCACGTATAGATAGGAGAGGATGTCATGTATTGATAGAGGGGACACCATGTCATGTGTAGATAGGAGGAGAGGATGTCACTTGTGTCCCCACGCCTTGTGCAGTAGGAAGACCTGGTGTGTCTCCTCCTCCATCCCATGTCCTGCATCCCATGTAGAGGAGTGTATGGTGGGATCTGCGGGCTCTCTTGTGGTCTGTACAGTATACAAGGAGGGACAACAGTGCAAAACACAAAGCCGGCTACACACACCCCTCACTGACAAAAGCGAGGAAGGTGTTAAAGCCACCAAAGGGGAGGAGAGGAGCCAAGGCTCATCATGCAATCACGATTCAGCTGGTCTCTGCATTGATGCAGAATCAATCAAGGCTGAATTGCGATGTATCAATGCATCAGTTAAAATTGTAGTAAACCCATCCATTTAACAGTTTCAAAACCATTACATTCCCAGCACGTGCCGGAAAAGTAACGCTCCCATTGGTTGTGCTCTAAACCAAACTATCAAACCATCCAATGGCTGGTGTCATAGCTGATGACATGTGCATCATGGCAGCTGTAGATTAAAGAGGCCAAGATGGCAGCTTCCTTGGCTGTAAATGATTGGAGGGTTTACTACCACTTTCATTTCAAACACCCCTAGTGCGTACTAGGCTTTACAATGCACTTGCAAGTACATGGACTATTTGCCTTTAGTAAATCAACCCCGCTATATTTTTAATTTTTTGTTTTGATTGGGTAAAACACTAGGCAGGACCAGTACAGGGTTTGATTTCTGTGTTTTAGATGCAATTTCTGCCTACATATGCCACACTGGAACAGAATCAGACACTGATCCAATCTAAACATCCAGGTATTATATACAGGGAACAAATGCTGCTGACTGTACACAAAATCTGGCATTCGGGTATACGCACACACTAGGTGTAGGAATCCTGACTGGTCAGTTTACCTCCGAAGTCCAGGTTGTTTGTGCAATGCGTGTGCCTCGTACCATGCTCTGGTATGGTTTGGTGTACCATGCCTGGGACTGCCTGGAGGAGGTGATCTGGAGTATGGGTCAGCTGGACTCCAGCAAGGCACGCTTGGTGCAATCGCTGACTGTGCTCGAGCATAAAAAAAACGAATTCACAGAGTGCTCATTAAGCACATAAGCGGGGATCACTGTGGTCTGGCTCACAGAGGGGATGATATATGCATGCTCATGCCCAGTACAATGTGAGCACAGGCCAGCAGGGTAGTGGGGACAATTGCACTTGGGCAGTGTGACCAAACACAATCACTGTATGCATGATTTTCATGTTTCCCGATACAGCCCTGGCATCACATTTCAGGCAGTCCTGACTTCATGTCAAACCACACTGCATTGTGGGTTACCATGGGACATTGCCAAGCAAGCTCCAAGCAGTGGATGTGTCAGGTGAAGGAGAGAGATGAAACAAGAGTCAGCTTGACCATTTCTGCTTCATCAGATATCCTCTTATGGTCATACAACCAAAGGCTATAAATGCTGCAGCGTCTCATCAGATGATACATTTCTTCTAGTGCTTTTCAGAAAGAACTGCAATTATGGGAACAAGATTAACCAATTACTATGCCACATAGGCGACTACAGCAACAAGACCACAACCATGGTTGCAAGTAGAACATCTGAGAGCCAATTTGCAGCTTCATTGGATTGATACAAATTTAAATCACATAGTACACCATGCATTGAGTGCCGGCTGCATGCACAATACACTGGTAAGAGCATACATGATTCCTTCCCAACACAATAGGTATACTAATTATTGTGCGCTAGCATGTCAATGGAAGAAATTGGCTATTTTCAGCGCAGTGCTTTCTGCTTACCAGACATAAAATTAATCAGCTTCTACAAAGCTGTAAATATTGCAAGGCAATGGAAATTTTACAATAAAAGCTACAAAAGTTGTCAATACAATTCACGCTTTGAAACTAAATAAAATGTTATTTTCTCAAGAACCCTGGGGGAAGCCACATTTCTAGACCGGTGCGCTCTTCACACTGCAACACAATTCTATTCAGCAGGTTTTCATTCTAATACAATGTATTATTCCTTTCTGAAAGTTCCTATCATTTGAATGAAATAAAATTGACAGAAATCAGGAAGCTGCCAGTGCTGACCTTCTGAGATGCAAGTTTCCCCGACTCTCATGGAGCGAGGACAACTCTTTGTACTTCTCTCATATCATGAAAGGACTAGTTAAATAAATATTACAATGACTGCGATGTACCATCTACCAAAAGGAAAAAAAAAAAAAGCAGTTCATACTGCTGTCCGCTTCTCTGTTGGAAAGAGACCCTCACGAGCGGTAGGATCTGGAGCAACACAAAGTATGAGAGCTTTCCCTACATTTTCTAGTGATCCTGTCAACGGTGAATTCTCACTTGAAACAGGGATAAAAAGTGTGAAATTTAGCCCAAGTATGTATATTATTAGTTACTACTTCTTTCTTACAGAAGTAAAATTGAGTTTTAGTATTGCCTTTAGAGTAGAACTGCACGATTCTGGCCCAAATGAGAATCACGATTTATTTGCTTAGAATAAAGATCACGATTCTCGCAGCGCAACATATTAAATATACAACAAAAATTGGGCTAACAGCACTGTTTAGTTTTTTGAAAGGGTAATTTTTAAAAGAAAACTGTGTTTAAAAGTCCGCTGCGCAAACAGCGTGTGACATAAAATATTGCAACAACCGCCATCTTATTCTCTAGGGTCTCTGCTTAAAAATATATAATGTTTGGGGGTTCTAAGTCATTTTCTAGCACAAAATACTGCATTTTTATTTGTAAACAGCAAGTGTCAGGAAAGATTTATCTTTTAAATGGTTAAACCAAACATCTATACAAGGGGAGTTCATTCAGAGTTCATTCCTTTGAAGTAAATTACTTTGTATCTTTTATCAACGGTGATTCAGTACTTGGCTCTCTGCCCAGACTTTGAAGTCTCCCCTGAGACTCAAGTCGCTACGACTTTGTAAAGAATTCAGGCGATTTGCATTGACTTTTATTACGGTCAAGTCGTGCTGAGTCGCCCCGCAAGTCGGACCCCATTAACTGCACTGAAAATCGCGGTAATGCCCAATGGAGATTGCAGGGGGGGGGGGGTAGATCGAGATTTTAATACGATTAATCGTGCAGCTCTACCTTAGATCCACACTGATCTAGAGATTACAATATGGAAAGCACAATAGTTTAGGAGGGACAATCTCTAAATTGCAAACTAGAACCAAAAAATAAAAAAAGGGGATGATGATGTTAGATTGTTAAAGTGAAGTCCAAGGGCTCTTTCAAATGGGCGGACTCTGCCAGTAGATACGCTGAGCAGGCGGATGACAGGTCCATGTCCTCGCCACTTATGCAGAGCAGACATGGACACAGCTTGCTATCCTCTATGTGTGGTCGGATGTGAACAGAACATCTATCCATTTCCATCCGACTGATCCAATATGCCAGATGGATGGGGAACGGAACGCTATCAGTCTATTTTTAGTGGATAGGATCGGATGTTGGCGGGTGTAAATGGGCACATGTAAGTTTACATCCGCCGCACCATAGAGGGCAATAGATGGTACAATCAGGTCCACCTAAAAATGTAAACACGGTCCTGCCTGATGGGAGAAAATCAGCACTAACACCTTCCCTTCCTTCAATCTGCCATAGGCTGGCCAGGCCCTTCGTCCTTAGGAGTGGAGGTCATGACATTCTCCCAGAAGGTGCTGCATCCAGTGCAGCTTCTAGTTAAGAATTTTCCATGTGCAATATATAGTGCCACGTGCTCAAGAAAGAATCAGAAATTCATGCCCACTCACCATATATCCACGACTCCCATGACAGAAGCCATAAGTGCTTGTATGGATGGCTGGGTTCTGTAGTTCGAAAGGCTAGGTTTCAGAATAGAGCATGGAATACTCTCAGTGTAATATCATAGGATATAAATGAAGGGCAATAAAGCGTAATTCTGTTTAATATCCAAAGAGAACAAACATCCACTCACATGTTAAAACCGCTGTAACAAGCATAAAATCAGGAACTGAAAGTAGCCAACAGCTTGCGCTCCACCGGCAGGAAATGGCGTTACCACCTTTTCATCCGGCTCACGGGACATTATCACAATCACAGATTGTCTTTCTTCAGCACTTGGCTGATGGTTGGCGAGGGGGGCGGTTGAGATCCAGCATCAGGGAGGATCAGACTAAGGGGATCAATAGTAGGGTTGATGGGAGGCAGGGAGATGCAACATCAGCATGCAGAGTAGAGGTTGACCGATATATCGGGCCAATTAGGCAGATTAAATTACCGTATTTTTCACACCACAAGACGCAAAAAAATGGGGGAAGTGTCCCTGTGTCTTATGGTGCGAATACAGAAACATGCCCCACCCCCGCCCCCGGTCGGTGCCGGAAGCCCGCATCAGACTTCCGAACACCCAGGAGTGCCGCTGTGTCACTCAGACACAGTGAGAAGGCAGAGCTGCCCCAGCAGCCAATCTTCTATCTGAGTGACAGGCGCACCTGTGATGACATCATCACAGCACAGAGGGCCCCGTGAAATTTGAATCTCCCTGTGTGAATTGCTCTGTGTCCAGCTGCAGTTTTCATGGGAGCGCTATGCGGCTGCAGTTTTCATGGGAGTGGAATACGGCTGTATTTTTTATGGGACTGGTATATGGCCATTCTCGCAGCACAGCTGCTTTCCAGGGAGGGAGGGGGAGGTGCCGTGAGCAGGGGAAAATATCCCTGTTCAATGCAGAACATATCACCGTGTCAGATGCGTTCCCACTGAACATAATGGGCTGGGAATTCAAACCGCATTGCACAGAAAACGCATGCGTTTTCGATGCAATGCAGAATGCACCGCACCTATGTGCACAGGACATATTGAAAACAATGCGTTTTCAAGTGTCCTGCGAATTGGATGCGGATTAATTCGCATAGGTGTGAACCCAGCCTTACTGTTAGATTTTATGAGATGTGGGGGGGGGTAAATCGTATAATCGGCCATCGGCTGCTCCGATTTCTAAATATCAGCATCAGCCAGAGAAAAACCCATATCAGTCTGCCTCTAATGCAGAGTGCCAGCAGTACTGGGTTCTTCATATTCCTGAACGCCAACTTGTCTACCTGTAAGCATGCCGGCGGAAGGCTTTTCTAACAGATCACCACTTGATATGGTGTAGGCTTCTAAAACTGTAGCGCTAAACTTATCTAAGAGAAGCATAGGGGGGGGGGGGCGTTATTTAGCAAGAGGAGGAGGGGTCATTAGAATGAAGAGATTTTAAAAAGTATAGTTAGCCTTTAGCTCCCCTTCAGACCTATGCAATGTGATAATTTCTGTTTTACAGAACACTACTTCAATGCATGCCAACGCACGACACTTAATGAGGTGCAATTAAAGTGTTACTAAACCCAGGACCCTGCATTCACTATATCTGGTCTCCCACAGTACACAGCAGTGTTTTAGTCAATCTAAACTGCTAAATAAATTCTCATCAGCAGTATATAGCAGTCTTGTGACTTCTATCAGTGTCTGGCCGAGCACTGGCTAAAGTGATACTAAGGTCTGTTATACTTACCTGCTCTCTGCAGTGGTTTTGCACAAAACAGCCCGGATCCTCCTCTTCTAGGGTCACTCTTGTTGCTCCTTGCTCCTCCTTCCTGGTGAGTGCCCCCCGCAGCAAGCAGTTTGCTATGGGGGCCCCGAAAAGGAGCCGCAGCTCCGTGTTTATATTTAGATACGGAGCACCAGCTAGGCCCGCCTCCCCCTCTCTTCTCATTGGCTCACTGACTGACAGCAGCGGGAGCAAATGTCGCTCTGCTGCTGTGTCAGCCAACAAGGAGGAGAGTCCCAGGCAACCAAGCTTCTCATGCAACATCGCTGGATAGAGGGAGCTCAGGTAAGTATTAGGGGGGCTGCTGCATGGTCTTAAAAGGCAGGAGTTTTCATTCTCCTCTGATTGTCCTTGGAGGCTTCAGGATCCTTCTGTCTGGACAGTGCTAATTGGCCCTGTGCTGATCACATGCACCCCCCAAAAAAAAAAAAAAAAAAAAACCAAACACACACACACACACTAAAATGGCAGTATCGATTCACCCCCCCCCCCTGCGATCTCCATCACATATTTACCCGTTTTCAGTGTAGTTAATGTAGTCCGACTTGCGGGGTGACTCTGCCACTTGACTGATAGAATTCAATGCAAGTCGCCTGAAGTCTCCCCAGGAATCTTTTTATAAAAGCGACTTGAGTCTCTCCTACCTGGGCAGACTTCCAAGTCTGGGCAGAGAGCCAAGTCTGAGGCCATTGGTGATAAAAGAAGTAAAAAGATACTATGTTTCAAATGATCAAAGGGTTGAACTCCCATGTATAGAAGAGTTTAGTTTAACCATTTAAAGACTAAATATTTTCTGACATTTGTTGCTTACAAGTAAAAATCCAGTATTTTCTGCTAGAAAATGACTTAGAACCCCCAAACATTATTTTTTTTAGCAGAGACCCTAGAGAATAAGATGGCAGTTGTTGCAATAATTTTATGTCACACGTTTTTTGGGCAACGTAATTTTTTGGGAAAAATTACACTTTCCAAAAAAAAAAAAAAAACTAAACAGTGCTGTTAGCCCAATTTTTTTGAATATGTAAGATGTTACGCCACGAGAATCATGATCTTTATTCGAAGCAAAAAAAAAAAAAAATTGCGATTCTCATTTTGGCCAGAATCGTGCAGCTCTAAAACACACACACACACACACAGCGTTCCCAAGGCTTTGTATTATCAGGAGATGGAGTGGGGACAGTGGAAGGGGAGGATCAGAGAAGACAGGCTCAAACCGCCTTTTTGCACAATGCTGATGATTAACCCCTTCAGTTCCACAGAGAGTATAACAAGCATGCTTTACTGCATATACAGCCTGATTTTACCATTGTGAGGTTAGTAACACTTTAATTTAGAATGGCATACCAATGCACAACAACAGTAGGTGCCAACAGACCTGAACTGCAGGATATGTGCGCCGATAAATTGCATCCCCGTGTAGGCGGTCCCATTCACGTTCATTGGGATGCAGTAGCTGCACAGAAACAGTCATTGGTCCCAATTTGACAGCTGGATGGGTGCGTTTGAAGAAATGCACCCACATGGCTGTCAAATTGGAGATCAGCTGCAGCATCCTAATAGACCCAAAAAGGACTGCTTGCACAAGGAAGCATCGAACACCCCAATGTTTCCCCTTCACGTAAGCCATATTTAAATGCATCATCAACTAAATATAATGTAACGTAATAATGAGAGCACAAAAGCCATTGCAAAGATGATGTATGTATACTTTGCACATAAGTGGCCAAATCCATCCAGATCAATAACCAATATGTACAATATGCACATAACATTTTTACCTGTAGCCCTTCTATTTCTCTAAGTATTGGCTTTCTTAAAAACGTCAGATTTCTGGAAGACTGGACAAACCTGCTCCTGAATTGAACATGTATTAATTCTCAAATGCCAAGTACGGTTTCCTAAAGCCTGGACCTTACTTTTATCATTTCGCAAATCTGAAGAAAATGGGCCGTATAAGTCAGCTTATCCCTTTACTGAGAACTATTTGAGGTCTGGTGGTCTACAAATTTTAGTCATCATTATATCTCTGATGATTAAGTATCATACTGTACACATCAACTCTGTAATTTTACTTCAACAAAAAAAAATTCCCCTCGCCGGTTCTCATATTATGAGGTTAGAAAGTTGGCCAAGATTTATATATATATATAAAAATGTATGTATTACATATGAACTTTAGAAAATAAGTATTGACTTCGCATGTGCATCTGCAAATAGAAAGAATCTGTTCAATAATTAAATCTGAAGGCCAGGTAAAATGCCAAATACACTGAAATACATATATGGGGGTGGTCCTATTATTACTATGACCTGTTTTTTTTTAACACTAACCACTTCAGACCGAAAATTTTGGGAAACTTAATTATGTACAAGTTAAGTCCTCGTCCAAAC
>BLSH010466543.1:1478457-1497330 GCA_018402905.1 Glandirana rugosa
TCCTGCCGACGCCACAGACACATGCTGCATGAGGGGGAAGCTGCTTACCTGAGCTAGCAAATCCTGGAGCACCACCTGGGACAGACATCAAACGTGAGTCTTTTCTCCCTGACACCAGCACATCCACCACTGGGGATCCGCTGCCACAAGATAGGGAGAGGGGGTCCCTTGTTATCGCACCCTGGCTTCTGACTTAGCCTAGGGTGCCCCGAGCTGTATTGTCTCCCCAGGTTCACTGCCCCTGTTACTGGGATCCAGCAGCCGGGAGGCCCCTGCAACTAGCACGAAGGCCTAAAATAAAAAAATTCCTTCCTGTCTGGCCGGAGGAAACACAAATACTGAGGTACTGCTGGTGATGAGCTCTTTTTATAATGTGGATCATGTGTTTCCTGTGATAGGTGGGAGGAGCCTCTCTCTCTGTAAGCCGTCCTGGAAGATGACTTGGAAAAAAATAATATTCAGAGAACGAGGGCAAACATAAAATAAATGAATAAAAATGCTAAAAACAAAAAGGGCAAAAGCTTTTGCCAATAATTGCGTAATGATGCACAATACTGCAATACCTCTAATAACTAAAAGAACAAGCTGACTGTTATAATAACGGCACAGCCCCTCTCTATAAACCACACATACATTTTCCAAAGGCCTTGACAAAATTTTCTGAGAAGTCAAAACGAAACCATCCCATTCTAATCTGTGATCAGTAAACCAAATGAAAAACCGCTCTTCAAAATAAGAAAAAAAAAAAATTTAACACATCGCTGCTCTTTTTATCACAATGACCATAATACATGTTTTATAGGAGGGCTCCGTATGTACCAAGAACAATGGTCACCATAAAAAGGAAAAAATGACTATTTTTATTTACAAATACATAGTGCTCTGCTTTGCTGCAAGTTTCAAAAACAAACAGTACCTATCATTTAGGCCTCATACACACGGACGTTTCTTAAAAAATAAACAAAACGTCGGGCCCGACGTCAAGGTAAAAAATAAAAAAAAAAAAACACAACAAATGGCGTTATGCATCGGCGTCAATAGGCGTTTTTTTTTAAAAAAAAATCATCCCTCTGCAATTTTTTAGGCTGAAAACGTTGGCGTCAAAAAACGCTGGTACAATATTAGTTAGCGTTTTGCGGCGTCGGCGTAAAAAAAAAAATGCCAAAATGTTACAGCCTCAGAACGCGCTGGCCGTGGGTTCTAGTTTCAGCTCACTAACGCCGACGCCATCTACAGCTCAAAAACATCGGCGTTTTTATGGGGCCATTGAATAACATGGAGAGCTGCAAAAAATGCCAGAAAATGCCAGCATCAAAAAACGTCCGTGTGTATGAGGCCTAAATATTGACAAATCCCAATATTGAAAATGTAATGAAACGGAAGGGGAAAAGTGATTTAAAAAAAGCTTGCTGGTCTTTGGAGAGAAGTTCTTTGTTATGTTAAATAAAAAAAACATACAAGCACCACAAGCTGGTTCACAATGGGGCGATCCGACTTGCTGGGTGACTCAGCGCGACTTGCAAACGACTTCCGTAATAGAAGGCAATGCAAGTCACCCCCAAAGTAGTATTCCATTGTACTGCATGGAGCGCGACTTGACAACTTGCCCCTGTGTGAACCGGCTCCAAATAATCGGGTTCGTTTAGTTAGGAGACATTTCATCATGAGTGTGACCCAACGGAACAGACAGCAGAAACCGCCAAAAAACAGTTCAAAATAAACGCACACACACACAATCTGATTAGACAGCAGAAATAAAAAGGTGGGTGAAATACATTGGGTAAATCTGCAGCACTGCAAGTCTCTAATTGGGCACAATAGGTCAGTATTCAGGGATGGAAGTAACTCGATACATTTGTCCTTTTTTTTTTTAGAACATTACAGTCTTTAGGGGTTATGTCCCAAAAAAAAAAAAAAGAGCCATGAAAAGGTTACACTTTGTAATGTTTGTAGCCTTTTTATGAGCCATTCTTCCACCAATTTATAAACCCAGAAAACAGCGACAGTTTGAAATCCAAGGCCCCTTTCACATAGGCGCCTCCATTGGATGGACTCCGCTGAGCAGGCGGATGGCAGGTCCCTTATCACTCACTGTGCAGAGCGGAGATGGACCCAGTTCCGCTGTCCTCTATAGGAAGATGGGGTGAAAAAGGACTGCCTGTCCATTTTCATTCAATCATATCTGATCTGATCGGCCAGATTAATGGAAAAATAGGGCCATCATTTATCTGGATTTTGTGGACAGGAGCAGATTGGATAGCGGCGGATGTCAGTGGAAATGTCACCGCTGACATCCACCACTCCATATCCGGACTGCCTAAAAAAAATGGACAGGTGGACCTAATCAACAGCCTGTGTGAAAGGGTTAACCCACAGACCGCCCTCTGAAATCTACAGAAATATATGAACTACTAAAAAAAAAACCCTGAGGAAGTTATGTGGGCGTGACGTAGTGCATAGGGAGAACGCGGAGGAACGCTGGAAGTGACGCACCCAGTTACAAGTTTGGAACTGGTGGATTGATGCTTATATTTACATCTTAAATGTGAGTGTATTTACTGCTTCTTTTAATAAAACGTCTTAAACTAAAATGGGGTTACGCTATGAGAGTATTTCTCTCCCCATATTCTGAGTGAAACATCCAAGGATCTGCGGGGGAATATTGCATCTTACCATCTGAGTTTAGGATGGGAGAAGCAGAAAGAGGACCCCTAGTGGTGAGAGGAGGCCATAGCGATCAGTACTAATATTAAAGCGGTAGTAAACCCGCTGACAAAAAAAAAAAAAATTAAAAAAAATCCTGCAAGACAATAGCATAATATGTTAGTATGCATCGCATTCTAACATATTATGACATACTTACCTTAGAACAAGGCCCCCGATGTCCGAGTCGGTCAGCGCTAAGGACGCTGACATGTTTGTCCTCTTCTTTCTTCCGGGTACGCGGCTCCGGCGCTGTGAGTGGCCGGAGCCGCGTGACGTCACTGCCGCACATGCGCGTGAGAACTCTTCGCTCCGGCAGCCAGCTCTGAGTTGCCGGCCGCCTTGGCCGGATCGTCAGAGCGCATGCGCCGCTAATGTCAGCGGCTGCATGCAGGGCAAATATCTCCTAAACCATGTAGGTTTAGGAGATATTTTTTTTTACCTACAGGTAAGCCTTATTATAGACTTACCTGTAGGTAAAAACAGATTTTAGGGTTTACTACCGCTTTAGGGCATACCTAGCCCAATTAAGGTAGAGGAACGGGACCTCCTCTTTAAGGGCCAGTTCACACCATAGAAACGCAGTCCGGATGCGTTGCAGATGCTTTTATGCATGCGAGTTTTTGACAAGTTTCCGGTCCATTCCGTTTTTGATGCGTTTTTGATGCAGTCCAGTGCAGTTTTTTCCCCCCTTTTTTTCTTAGGACATGTGCATTCCAGTGCATGTAGGTGCGTTCCAGTACAGTTCAATGCATGAAAAATGCAGCATGTTCTACTTTTTTTTTCTGGAGCTGGAACTGACTGGAACTGACTGCACTGGTGTGAACTATGCCATTGGAAACCATATAACCTACTTTCCATGCATTTTTGATGCAGAATAAAAACGTACTGGGCTGCATGTGGTGTGAACTGACCCTAAGGCCTGCTGTCCACAGTAGATGTATGTGGGGCGCTCCTTAAGAGGTTAAATCATACTTACCTAGGTGGATGCAACGGTCAGAGGCTGAGCCGGGGGTCGGTCCAGACATGTGGGTGGATCCTGACTCCATTGTCACCATCTTGCCCGAGTCTGGACCGCCTCGGTGACGTCAGCCGACAGCGGACTTCAGCTCGTTGTCTGCTGAAAACAGGGCACAGAAGTACAGAATGGACTGCACTCCCGTGATCCACAGAAGTACAACCAAAGCAGCTTTGGCTGTACCTCCCCATTGAATTCAACAAGTCAGATAGAAGTGGCCTTGAAGGAGTACAGGAACCTTTTCTAAAGTGGGAGCGACTTCAGAAGTGCTAAGACAGAGCTCTCGGTGACGATCATGCAAATTGGGGTCTCACAAATCGGATCCCAAGTCGCAGCAGTGTGACCCGAGCCTTAGGAGGCTTTGAAATCCCCCTACTTCTGCATGGATTTCAAAGCTGCACATGAGTGCGATTCGCATGGCCGATTTCACTGCAGCGTCATACAAGAGAAGTCTATGCAAGGTACAATGAAAATCAGTAAAAAGTGCAGGACGCTTTGTCATAATCAATATGAACAGTTCCATTGCCGCTGTTCTACCACTGTAGCCAATTTGTCAAAAACGCCAATTGCGTAATTTCCGGCAGTTACTGTGCCCCTCCTCCTGCGATTCTAGGCAGTGCGTTACAGAAGGGACGTTAGGGACTTTCCAAAAACAAAACCATATAACCCGCTGACGTGGACACAGATGAAAGTGGTCGCTCGGCCTCACGACATTGGGTATAACAAACTCCAGGTCTACATGGACATTGGGGAATGAGATTGGACGCACCGGAAATTACAAAATTGGCGTTTTTGAGAACTTGGCTAAAGTGACAGGACACTGGCAATAGGGGGCGACTCGTCACATGATGTGGAACTGTCAAATCGCATGACAAGTCGCAGCGGTTAGAAGGAGACCGGTGGAGGAGGATCTGAGGGATGGGTGACTCTTCTGTTATTGGGGGTCAGGGCAGAGAGATCGGTCACTAGGCACACCAGCAGATCTCATCTGACACCAGCATACAAGGAAGGAGATCGGCCTGTGTGTGGCCTTACAGTGCTGAGCTGTCACTTACCGTCCACAGGTCCCCGGTGTTCCCTGTCCTTGTCCCGGTCCCATATGTCCCCATAGGGGTCCTCATTGTTCCAGAGGGGCAGATAGTGCTTCCTTCCCCCACACAGGGGTCCGATCTCCCCGCACACAGACAGCCCGATCTCCATGTCTCCCCCGATCTCCACCTCCTCTATACACACCAGGCCGGAGCCCGGCCTCTTCTCCACATAGCGGTACGAGCACAGGGTGACGGTGACCCGGGATCCGGAGCGGAGCTGATTGCGGTGTACGAGGTGTGCGAGCTCCGGGGAGAGCAGCCAGGTGTCCTCCGCCGCCCCATCATACACCGTCATATCGTAGTGATAGCGGCATCGGCCGACCTCTCCTACATAGCGCTGTACGGCCAGCACACTCACCGGCTGCGGCTCCCGGATCACCAGCCTCAGGCTGGGGCTCCTCTGCACACTCTGCCGGGTACGCTGGAGCCAGGAGGACGGGACCTGCTCTGTCACCGGGCTGGGGGAGCATGACGGCCCGGGACTCCCTTCATCCAACTCGGCCAGCTGATCGTCCATGTCCCGCCAAGTCTGAGCCTGGCCGGCCGATGCGCCTCTACATGCCCGGTGACGTTTGAAAAAGCCCGGGCCAAACACCACTAACCCTGGGAGAGCACTGCCCACAGGACGGCCAACCAATCACAACACCATAACCGCTACTAAATCCTGGAAGAGCACCTCCCACAGGGCAGCCGGCCAATCACAACTCCATAACCTTTACTAAACCCTGGGAGAGTACTGAAAGACTGGCCAATCACACTCCCCTTAGCTCTAAACCCCTCCCCTAGGACTGAGACTCCTCACTATGCTCAATAGGTCTCCCCATCACTGAGGCTCACACTTGTGTGACTTGTCATGGACATCAAAGTCACAAGTCCTTCCCCATGTTTTCCAATGATAACTGTTCATATATGTGCAAATTAAAGTTGCAGCAACTTCAAAGTCCTTCATCCACTACTTTGTTCCGACTTTTATGCAACTCGAGGGCCATAGACTTTAGACCCCTTTCACACTTGTGCGATTTTTGCTGCAATTTTGATGCGACTTGAAGCAATGCCTGTCCAATCTTGAGGTCTATGGACCTCAAGTTGCATCAAAGTCAGACCAAAGTATTGCAGGGATTACTTTGAAGTTGGTGCAACTTGAAGTCGCACAGATATGAATGTTACTCATTGGAAATCATGGGGAACAACTTTTCATGCGACTTTCCAGTCCCAAGTCATAGGGCAAGTCGACAAGTGTGAAAGGGGAACCCTCAAAAGTTGCATGAAAGTCATACCTGAATGTTATACAGTACAACAAATGTCCATTATCACTGGGCAAAGTCACATCCAAGTTGCACCGATCCAAAGTCGCCTTCAAGTTTGAATGGACCCTGAGTCTCCTCATCTGGACTCAGTGTGTTCACTCTATGTACACTCTCCACCACAATGGAGTCTCCTCATTCCCTCTACACTCTCCACCACAATGGAGTCTCCTCATTCCCTCTACACTCCTCACTATGATGGATTCTCCTCATTCCGTCTACACTCCTCACCATGATGGAGTCTCCTCATTCCCTCTACAATCCTCACCATAATGGAGTCTTCTTATTCCCTCTACAATCCTCACCATAATGGAGTCTCCTCATTCCCTCTACAATCCTCACCATAATGGAGTCTCCTCATTCCGTCTACAATCCTCACCATAATGGAGTCTCCTCATTCCCTCTACACTCCTCACCATGATGGAGTCTCCTCATTCCCTCTACAATCCTCACCATAATGGAGTCTCCTCATTCCGTCTACACTCCTCACCATGATGGAGTCTCCTCATTCCCTCTACACTCTCCACCACAATGGAGTCTCCTCATTCCCTCTACACTCCTCACCATGATGTAGTCTCCTCATTCCCTCAACACTCCTCACCATGATGTAGTCTCCTCATTCACTCAACACTCCTCACCATGATGTAGTCTCCTCATTCCCTCTATACTCTCCACCACAATGAAGTCTCCTCATTCCCTCTACACTCTCCACCGCGATGGAGTCTCCTCATCCACTCTACACTCCTCACCATCATGGATTCTCCTCATTCCCTCAAAACTCCTCACAATGATGTAGTCTCCTCATTCCCTCTACAATCCTCACCATAATGGAGTCTCCTCATTCCATCTACACTCCTCACCATGATGGAGTCTTCTCATTCCCTCTACACTCCTCACCACAATGGAGTCTCCACATTCCCTCTACACTCTCCACCACAATGGAGTCTCCACATTCCCTCTACACTCTCCACCACAATGGAGTCTCCTCATTCCCTCTACACTCTCCACCACGATGGAGTCTCCTCATTCCCTCTACACTCTCCACCATGATGGAGTCTCCTCATTCCCTCTACACTCTCCACCATGATGGAGTCTCCTCATTCCCTCTACACTCTCCACCGCGATGGAGTCTCCTCATTCCCTCTACACTCCTCACCATGATGGATTCTCCTCATTCCCTCAACACTCCTCACTATGATGTAGTCTCCTCATTCCCTCTACAATCCTCACCATAAGGGAGTCTCCTCATTCCGTCTACACTCCTCACCATGATGGAGTCTCCTCATTCCCTCTACACTCTCCACCACAATGGAGTCTCCTCATTCCCTCTACACTCTCCACCACGATGGAGTCTCCTCATTCCCTCTACACTCTCCACCATGATGGAGTCTCCTCATTCCCTCTACACTCTCCACCACAATGGAGTCTCCTCATTCCCTCTACACTCTCCACCGCGATGGAGTCTCCTCATTCCCTCTACACTCTCCACCACTATGGAGTCTCCTCATTCCCTCTACACTCTCCACCATGATGGAGTCTCCTCATTCCCTCTACACTCTCCACCGCGATGGAGTCTCCTCATTCCCTCTACACTCCTCACCATGATGGATTCTCCTCATTCCCTCAACACTCCTCACTATGATGTAGTCTCCTCATTCCCTCTACAATCCTCACCATAAGGGAGTCTCCTCATTCCGTCTACACTCCTCACCATGATGGAGTCTCCTCATTCCCTCTACACTCTTCACCATGATGTAGTCTCCTCATTCCCTCTATACTCTCCACCACAATGAAGTCTCCTCATTCCCTCTACACTCTCCACCGCGATGGAGTCTCCTCATCCACTCTACACTCCTCACCATCATGGATTCTCCTCATTCCCTCAAAACTCCTCACAATGATGTAGTCTCCTCATTCCCTCTACAATCCTCACCATAATGGAGTCTCCTCATTCCATCTACACTCCTCACCATGATGGAGTCTTCTCATTCCCTCTACACTCCTCACCACAATGGAGTCTCCACATTCCCTCTACACTCTCCACCACAATGGAGTCTCCACATTCCCTCTACACTCTCCACCACAATGGAGTCTCCTCATTCCCTCTACACTCTCCACCACGATGGAGTCTCCTCATTCCCTCTACACTCTCCACCATGATGGAGTCTCCTCATTCCCTCTACACTCTCCACCACGATGGAGTCTCCTCATTCCCTCTACACTCCTCACCATGATGGATTCTCCTCATTCCCTCAACACTCCTCACTATGATGTAGTCTCCTCATTCCCTCTACAATCCTCACCATGATGGAGTCTCCTCATTCCCTCTACACTCTCCACCACAATGGAGTCTCCCCCCTTTCCTACTACATTACTCACCACGATGAAGTCTCCTCTTCCATCTACACTCTCCACCATGATGGAGTCTCCATCATTCCCTCTACACTCCTCACCACAATGGAGTCTTCTCATTCCCTCTACATCTCCACCACAATGGAGTCTCCTAATTCCATCTACACTCTCCACCACGATGGAGTCTCCTCATTCCCTCTACACTCCTCACCATGATGGATTATCCTCATTCCCTCAACACTCCTCACCGCAATGGAATCTCCTCATTCCCTCTACAATCCTCACCACAATGGAGTCTCCTCATTCCCTGTACAATCCTCACCATAATGGAGTCTCTTCATTCCGTCTACATTCCTCACCATGATGGAGTCTTTTCATTCTCTCTACATTCCTCACCACGATGGAGTCTCCTCATTCCTTCTACTCTCCTCCCTGTCAGGAGTCTTTCACCCCCGGAGATCAGAGCCAATTTTTGTGTGCTCATTTTTTTTATTGCACCTGATGTTAGTTTAAAGTGTGCACACCGCGGAGCAAAAAAATCTACCTTACTTGCAGTTTTATCACCTTAGATCCCCCTTTCCACCTCTCACCTAAGCTCGCTGTCTTCCTTCCGCCTTCTTGCCACCATTTCTCTTTATCTCTTTCCACCACTCTCTCTTTCCCTCTATTTTCCACCCCTCTTTTAGTCTTCCCCACTCTGTTTTTCTCTTCCCTCACTCCCCCTCTTCTCTTCTTTTCCTCCATCACTTTCCCTCCCTCTCCCTCTCCCCCTCCCTCATTTCTCTTTCCCTTCTCTCTCTCATTTCCATCCCACTACTCTCTCTTCTTTCTTCCCTGTTGACACTACCACACACAACCTAGTCAAGTGAATTTTTGCCGCGTCACAACCACATGCAATTTAGGGGACTAAAACAGGCAGTAAGTGTCAGGAGTTAACTGGAAGTTGGGCTGGAATGCCCATTCCTGTGCACAGGCGCACGTGGGAATGGGCACGCACGCGGCTGGTGTGTGCGCAGTTGCACGCCAGCATTGGCACCAAATGGCTTATTTGAACAGGCAGCACCATGTAGCCGGTGCTGTCCATTCTACAGTGTTTAGTGTACCTGACTACCTGTTCCTGTACCTTATGACCCGGCTTAACCTGACTCTGCTTGATATCCGCCTGCACCAACCCCCGGCTACCCACGACTACGCTTCTGCCTGACCCCCTGCACTGCACTGCTGCTGCCAGCCCCGTTAATGAACCCTGCTTGGACCTGACTACTGTTCTGCCTACTCCTCCTGTACCGCATCGCCAGCCAATTGCCAACCCAGCCTGTACCACCTCTCTACCTCTTTGCAAGAGCCTCAGTGGGACATCTCACGCTACCACCTTTGAACAGTCCAGCCCTCATGCCATCCTGCACTCGCGAACTGCCTGTCTGCTCCATCAGGAGTTCCTGAATCAGGGTCGTAAGAGTGGTTGCTCCCTGCACAAGTCAGACTCCACCACCAAGGGCTTGACAGTAACAGACAGCCATGTCCGAGTCTGCGCAGGGAGCACCCTCTGCCATGGAAGAACTGTGTGCCCATTTAGCGGGTCTTACGCAGGCAGTTAAAAACCTACAGGAAGGATACATCCGGCTGAAAGAACAGATACGAGAGAGCTCTCTGCACCTGCTGCTCCAGGGACTGGACAATCCGCGGCCTGCACCATTGTGGCCCTTCCATCGCAGCCCAAGGTCCCCCTATGGAATAAGTGTTCAGGGGATCGCAGCAAGTTCCGGGCTTTCCGTAACTCTTATGAGCTCTATTTCGGGTTGCAACCCTGCACCTTCACTCTAGTGGCCACGAAGGTGGGACTGGTGATTTCTTTGCTGCAAGGTGAACCCCAGTCCTGGGCCCATCGGCTATGGGAACAGAGAGCACCGGAAGTCTCTACTCTTGCTCTGTTTTTTGATGCCATGGCTCGCTTATACCAGGATCCTCACCAGACTGCCACAGCAGAAGTCCCCTTACATGCCCTCCAGCAAGGCCGCCACACGGCACAGGACTATGTTGCTGAATTCAGGCACTGAAGCTCAGACATGGCATGGAATGATGCTGCACTCTGCTACCAGTTCTGCCTAGGGCTGTCAGAGCCATTAGAAGATGAGCTTACTCGTGTCGGAGAGTGCCCCAAACCCTGGACGCCCTTATTTATCTGGCAATCCAGATAGATCCTCGTCTCAGGGAATGGAGAGATCCTCTGGAACCAAGCGTCTCACTTGGATGATGCTCGGCATGCTCAGCTATTCTGCTCCGGTCTCCTCTACTCCTGCAGCTTCTGCCTCTACCTCTGCTCCTGCTGACCACCCTAAGCCGATGCAAATAGGGCTCCTTCGTCCGTCACTCACATCCGAGGAGAGACAGAAATGCCGCGCCCACAACCTGTGCCTGTATTGTGGAGAGCCTGGGCACATGGTGAGAACATGACCAGCCAAGTTCGGTAAGTGTCCTACAAGGGACATCAAGGAAGAGCCCCCTACAACCAGTAATGTCTCTCACTTTACTCTCTCCATTTCCTTGCAGCTTCCCGGAGGGAGTATCCAGGTGCTGGCAATTATTGATTCAGGAGCGTGTAGCTGCTTTGTGAATCAAACCTTCGCAGCCCTACACCAGATTCCCCTTCGTCCCAAGGCACACAAGAAGACGTCTGCCTAGCCAATCTAACCACTATCAAATCCGGCACCGTCACACATGAGACTCTCCCTATACCCGCTGTGATGGCTGGCAGCCACCAAGAGCTACTCATCTTGGATGCCGTTGCATCTCCTCTTTTCCCCATCATTCTCAGCCTACTGGGCACACAGCACGTACATTAACTGGTTCACCACAGATATCCAGTTCCTATCTATCTACTGTTCCCATCATTGCCTGCCTCAGGCTCAAGAAGTCAGCCCTATGTTACAAAGTCTAGACCCCCATTCTGAAGCCCGCCAAGCCATTCCTTCAGCTTACCACAACTTCTTAAATGTGTTCAGTAAAAGGAGGACTGAAAATTTACCACCACACAGGCCTTACGACTGCCCGTTGAACTCTTACCGGGGACAGAGCTACCCTTTGGCCGAATGTATCCATTGTCCAAACTTGAACTGTCGGCTCTCAAGGCCTATCTCGATGACCACTTGGAGAAGGCGCTCGGAAAACTACTGAGCTCGTGCTATGTTCCTTTTGGTGGCCACTCATTGGTGAAGACTGTCGGAGATATGTCGGCTCTTGCCCCACCTGTGCAAGGAATAAGACCAGTAAGTCCAGAGCTTGGGGCCTGTTAAACCCGCTTCCAATACCTGAATGGCCTTGGTCCAAGATATTAATTGAACTTTATTGTCGAGCTGCCTCCAGCTGAAGGATACAACAACACCACCTATTCCGTTACCAAACAGTCCCCGTTCTGGTGAAACTACGGCTATCACCCACATCTCTACCCAGTCTGACATTTGAAAGTGTGGTACCAGTGGTGCACGAAACCACCAAGTTCCTTGAGGAAAATCAAAAACTTCTGCAGGAAACACTCCCCAGAACCCAGGAACACGACAAAAGTGCCTATAACAAGAAAAAGTAAGGAGATTTTCAGCCAGGCAACCAGGTCTGGCTGTCTACAAGGAACCTAAAATTGACCTGTCCTTCAAAAAAGTTGGGGCCCAGGTTTATTGGTCCCTTCCCCGTGAAGAAAAAGATCAATCGGGCTGCGTATGAACGTGATCTTCCCCCTTCCTTACGCATCCACCCAGCCTTTCATGTCACATTACTGAAACCCATGACCCCTGATCCCTTTCTGGACAGGGCAACTTCTCCACCAGCACCGATCCTGATAGATGTGGAGGAGAAGTTTGAAATTGAAGCCATCTTGGATTGCAGGAATAGGGGCGGTTCCTTGTAGTACTTAGTGAAATAAAAAGGATATGGGCCTGAAAAGAACTCCTGGGAACCTGAAGCAAATATACACGTGGAGGAACTGATTACCGCCTTCAAGAGAAACCAGTCTGAAAGAAGTGCCCACCTGGACATCCGGAGGCTGCCCCTTGGGAGAGGGTCATGTCAGGAATCAGCTGCTCACAATTCTGAAAGTTGGGCTGGAATGCCCATTTCTGTGTGCAGGTGCACACAGGAGCATGTGCACGCGGCAGGTGCGCACGCGGGTGCGCGCTGGCATTGGCGCTAAACGGCCTATTTTAACAGGCAGCACCTACATCGCTTAGTGTACCTGATGTATCTGATTACCTGTTCCTGTACCTTGTGACCCGGCTTAACCTGACTCTGCTTGATATCCACCTGCACTGACCCCGGCTACCCACGACTACTCTTCTGCCTGACCCCTTGCACCGTTGCTGCCAGCCCCATTAACGAACCCTGCTTGGACCTGACTACTCTTCTGCCTTCTCCTCCTGTACCACATCACCAGCCAGTTGCCGACCCAGCCTGTTCCACCTCTCTATCTCTCTGCACGAGCCTCAGTGGGACATCTCACGCTACCACCTGTGAACAGTCCAGCCCTCATGCCAACCTACACTCCCGAACCACCTGTCTGCTCTATCAGGGCTTCCCGAATCAGGGTCATAAAAGTGGTTGCTCCCTGCACAAGTCAGACTCCACCACCAGGGGCATGACAGTAAGGAGGTAGCATATTGTCTCCAAACCATCTGCCAAACTCTTTTCAGAAGAATACCGACCACCCGGTGGACTCCTGACTGAGCTTCTCCAGTAACGCTCTCTGTTGCTCTCCTGCTCCCTTGTGCTGCTCCAGGATCTTTCTCTCTCTCCTCTTGGCTGCACCCGAGCCAGGCCTTAAGTTCACCCCCCCAGATTGGGGCTTCCTCTGGGGTGAGGCCTCTGAAACCTGAGCTACATTCCAGCTCCAGCTCTTCCACCCACACTACTCCTCCCAGATTGGGTTCACCCTGAGTATTTAAGGAGGCCTGCCCCCTGCCAATCCAGATTGGGGATTGGTCAGGGCTCCTTAGAATACTCCAGATGGCTACACCTCCCTCCCAATTCTCTGTCCAGAAACCTTCCGCCAGCTTCTAGAAAGAAATGGGAGGTCCTAGGGACCTCATCTGTGAATCACTCAATCCTCCCTGAGCCACTCCCAGCCCAGAAACAAAAACAATCAGGCCTGCACACTAGTCATGCCTGATTGAATTTTCATCAATTTGCAAAAACCTATTCACACTAGCTCCCACCTACCGGGGGGCGCTACATTATTATTGTATATTAGGACACTTACCTGTCCAGGGATCCCGAGATGTTGGCACCCCAGACGATTTTCGAATAGGCTCATGGGTGCTACCGCCACCATTTGTGGTAAGGGAAACCAGCGACGGAGGAAGGAGGAGGGCTGCCGAACTTCCGAGGGACCTCGCCACGGCAGAGTCTCACAGAAGTGGGGACATGTACCTGTCAAAACAGGTACCACTTTCTCCCTCCTCCATGAAAGGTGCCAAATGTGGCACCGAAGGGGGGGGGGGGCAGATAAGTGGAGCTTCCACCTTTGGGTGGAACTCTGCTTTAAGATCGACTGCTGAAGCCCTAAAGATGGAAGTGTTTTTACCCCTGAAAGGCATTGGCTGTATTTGATGCTTTTAACCATTAAATATTTCAAAAAGGCTTTCAAGTGAGATTAACTATTTCAGGCATGCCTCAGTACACACTTAAACCTTGTTTAGTTTTGCAGCCCCTCAGAGCTCCCATTTTACTTACCTGAACCCTGTCTTTCCTGTGTCGGGTACGAGCACACTCGTTTCAGCTGGTGTCTCGGGTCATGATTGGATAAATTGATAGCAGCGCAGCCATTGGCTCCTGCTGCTGTCAATCAAATCCAATGACACGGGAGTCGGGAGGGGGGTCCAAGTCCTGCTGTGCGTGTCAATGGATGCAGCAGCAGGACTCGGGAGCGCTGCCGAGGAGCCAGGAGAACCGCAGAGGGACCCCAGTAGAGGAGGATCGGGGCCACTCTGTGCAAAACCCTTGCAGAGAGGAGGTCAGTATAGCATGTTTGTTATTAAAAAAAACAAAAAAACAAAAACAAAGCTTTACAATCACTTTACAAATTTTGTCTGGTATTCTGCCTTTGTGATATCTGATGGAGGAGTAAGGAAAAAAATGTATATGTAAAGCCAAAACTTTGTTTTTGATGGAGCAGTAAGTGGTTAAAACCTCTGTCAGGTTTTAATTACTATCTGTGTGCTTGCTGATGGGGTTAAACCCTCTATTTGTCCTAAGGGCCATTGTCACTGAGACACAATGCAATGAGGGAAAATCTTTAAATTAGATCACTTGTTATGGGGACAGCTATTTAAGAGGGGTTATCCCCTGGCTTTGTAGATATCTGTGTCTCTGGGGCAGGAAATGAAAGGAAATCTTCCCCATTGGGACACAGACTGAAAAACCTGACAGAGGTCTTTACCATTCCCTACGTTACCAAAAAAAACTGAAGAAAAAAGTTTAGTGTATAATCCATACACTTAACATAAGTATGGGCTTTGCTAGTGCATGACACTTAGGACATGTGCTCTGCATCTCTTCTGGGGTGCTTCAGGTTCCAAATTCACAACTATCCAATTTTTTTAAGGTACTGGTTTGTTTCCCTTGTGAAACCTCAAATATTGCAGCCAAAGCTGAGGAAACCCCCAAGCTCTTCATCGGCTGTGCTCTGTAGTTTCACATGACACAACCAAGGAGAGGATTTCCTCTAATGGGACAGAGTAGCTGTATCTGAGGTATGGTAAGTGGACTTTGAGGACTAAAGAGTTAGATGTCTTTGCTGTGCGAGGAAAAGGGGGATGGAGTTGAGGAATCTGTAGTGGGCAGGGGAGTGCTGGGCCAGGGTGGCAATTTCCCCCCAGGCCACCCCAACTTACAATCGAAATGGCCGACGGCCGTTGCCCACTGACAATATTTTCTTCTTGTGGAGGAAGTAGGGGCCAGGGGCGCAGCCGCCAACTAACTGCATGCAGAGGGGGGGGCGCCCAGAGCCGGCCCTACCATGGATGATGTCTATTATAGGAATCGGTCCAGGAGGCGAGACTATGCATTACAATGACTGCGCCAGGTAAGCGGGAGATCCCCGCTCTTTGTAATCCGGCGGCTCCCCACTCTCTGCATTGCAGGCTGCATTGATGGGCACTGGTGAGGCTGCATTGATGGGCACTGGTGAGGCTGCATTGATCGGCACTGATCAGGCTGCATTGATCGGCACTGATGAGGCTTAGCTGATGTGTACTAGTGAGGCTGCATTGATAAGCACTGGTGAGGCTGCATTAATGGGCACTGGTGAGGCTGCACTAATGCATTATTTTTGTTAAACCTCCTTTGTTGCTATTAACATTACATCATGTTACCACATTGTATCATATTTGTCTTGCTTCATAAAAGCAATATCCATTATAAAACCAGGTGGGCATGAGTGGTGAGCTGATTCGGTGGCTCAATGGACAACTTGACTGGACTTACCCCCCCAGCCCTAAAGCTGCCAGCCCTCCCCTGGTAGTGGGGGAGGAGGGTATCTATACTGGGAGGGATTTGGGGGAGTGATAGGTCTGTTCCATATAGGATATGTACTGGGATGAGTGGATAATTTTTGATTGTACTCTGCACATTGGCCTGTGTGTTACATATGTCTGACCACTGCACGCTACTTTAGTGGGAATAGCCCTGCCAGCACCTGGCTAGAGTAATGACAGTAAAGGTCTTTGTCCCAAACATGATAAATTCCATACACTTATTAAACATATTGAAAAATTCCTGCCTGGTGGTTGAAGGTCACTGCCTGACTGGTTTTACGGGTATACTGGCTGCATCAGAGGCATAGGTGAATTCATGAGTATTATAATTTATTAATCACTTGCCGTCCGCCTAACGTACTTGTACTGTGGCAGATTGACTTTATTCCGCAAAATCATGTACCTGTATGTTACTTCGTGCAATAGCTACTAGGGGGCATGCGCACGCCGCTGGAGGCGTGGTCACGTGCTGATTGGACAAAGGGTGAGCCAATCAGCGGGTCAGGTGGACCGTTGTCCGCCGGCCACCCACGATAATTTCCAAGAGAGGCAGAACGGCGGTCTGCCTATGTAAACAAGGCAGATTGCCCTTCTGACAGGGGAGAAGATAGAGATCTTGTGTTCCTGCTAAGTAGGAGCATGGATCTCTGTCTTCACCCAGTTAGAGCAACCCCCACACAGTTAGCAAGCACCCCCTAGAGACACATTTAACCCTGTGATCAGGGTCGACCCGTCCATTGTGGGCGCACAGGCGCCGCCTCCCCTATCCATGCTGCTGCTGCCCCCTGTCCATGCGGCCAGCTCCTTTCAGGATGCCGGGCGCATGAATTACAATGGAGGGGGTGTTTTTTTTGAAGCATTAGAGCCAGAGGCTCTAATAGGCTTCAAAATAGGGTGGGCTCAGCGCAAAGAGTGCACTTTCAGCCCACCCAGGTGTGTTACAACAGCAAATGAATATTCGCTGTTATAACACTGATCCTCCTCCCAGCCAATCAGGAAGTGGGTTTTGACACCTGTCACCCGATTGGCTGAAAGGACAGGTGATCCTATTGGATGCCAAGGAGAAGGAGGGGAGGAGCCGCACACTGGAAGCCGCTACACCACCATGGAGGAGAGGAGACGGAGCTGCTGCACACTGCCCACTACCCGCCACCCACTCAGATAGGGTAAGTGCCGGACCGACAGGCAAACAGTGGGGGGAGGTGCTGATCGGAGGGGGAGGGTGTGCCGCTCGGGGGGGTGGGTGGTTGTTCGCCACCCCCCCCAAAAACACCACCAGCCGCCACTGCCTTTGATCGTCCCTGATGTTAATCCCTTCCCTGCCAGTGTCATTAGTCCAGTAACAGTGCATATTTTTAGCCCAGATCCTTGTAATAATATCACTGGTCCCCAAAAAAGTGTCAAATGTGTCAGTTAGGTGTCCAATTTGTCTGCCTCAATGTCACAGTCCCACTAAAAAATCTTTGATCGCTGCTATTACTAGTAAAAGAATACATAAATAAGCAGCCATAAAAATATTCTATTTGTTTGTAGATGCAATAACTTTTTCGCAAACCAATCAATATATGCTTATTGATATTTTTTTTAACAAAAATAGGTAGCAGAATACATATTGGCCTAAATTGATGAAAAAAAATTGTCGCCCTTTTTTTGTTTATAGCGCAAAAACTAAAAACCGCAGGTGATCAAATACCACCAAAACAAAGCTCTATTTCTGGGAAAAAAGGGAATCAATTCTATTTGTGTACAGCGTCGCACGACTGCGCAATTGTCAGTCAAAGTAACGCAATGCTGTATCACAAAAAATGGCCTGGTCATTAAGAGGATAAAACCTTCTGCGGTTGAACAACTTACCTTTTTTCTATTTGCTGTCTATGGGATCACATTGTCCTTAAAGATGACCTAAATCTGTCTGATTGTATTTTTAGTCATGAAAATACAGTAATGATGTAGAATTCAGCTTCTTAAAGTTTACAACCACTATTTGGGGCTCTCAGAAGTTCTTCTTATAATGTACAAGTATGCACAGCATATCTGCACATTATCAGCTTCTAACCTCAGCCTGTTCAATTAAGGTTTGACAATAAAACCTGGAAGCTGATTGGTTTATATGCAGAGCTGCACCAGATCTTGCACTCTGCAGCTTTAGTAAATCAACCCCAAAATCTGGTGCAGCTGTGTATAGTAACCAATCAATATATAGAAACTAACAGGGTGTTGTAGGATGACCAAACAGTATTATACTAGAGACCATAATGAATATTTTAAATATAAAAAAGTTACATTTTTATTAACAAAGACAACAATTAAAAACATTACATACTTATATAAAAATCAGATGGTATAATGGCAAAAATCCACTAGAAAATGTCAATGCATTTCATAGTCTTATGTCACTTCGTCAGGACATCAGATTTCTTCACTTGAATAAAATGTCATATACTGGTGAGAGTCATGTATTAACCCCTTCCTTACCGGGCCATTTCTGACACTCCTCTCCTACATGTAAAAATCATCATTTTTTTGCTAGAAAAATACTCAGAACCCCCAAACATTATATATGTTTAAGTTCACTTCTTTAGACTACAGGACTGCTTCACTGTATTCTGATACTTTACGTAACTGTAAAAGATCACCTAAAAACGGTAATATGGTAGACTAAAAATATATTCATACATTACAAAAATTAACAACAGAAACAATTATTTTTACATTGAAAAAATATAAATTTTATAAGTAATACCAGAGATCATATTATGACAAACCAGTAGGATGTTGTGGGACAATCAAAGATATATAACTAACCAATGATATGTGTCGACGTGGTCTAAAACCCCAACTAAATGATTTCGACGTCTCACGTTCTAGACCACGGACAGAGAATA
>BLSH010466543.1:1502892-1519339 GCA_018402905.1 Glandirana rugosa
TCTTCAAATTGTGTGGGAAAAGCCTATATCAGCCACACAATTTGATGATGATTTTAGAACACTAATATGGCTCCCTGCGGCTGATATAGGCTTTTCCCAAACAATTTGAAGATGATTTTAGAACACTAATATGGCTCCCTGTGGCTGATATAGGCTTTTCCCACACTTTGATGATGATTTTAGAACACTAATCTTTCCCTTAAAGCAACAGCTGGAACCTTTCCCTGTACAACTTGATGATGATTTTAGAACACTAATCTTTCCCTTAAAGCAACAGCTGGAACCTTTCCCTGTACAACTTGATGATGATTTTAGAAGAATAATCTTTCCCTTAAAGCAACAGCTGTTACCTTTCCCTGTACAACTTGATGATGATTTTAGAAGAATAATCTTTCCCTTAAAGCAACAGACTCAACCTAGTCCAGTCAGATCCTTCTGTGCAGCAGGATGAGGTGTGAAATCTGTCTCTCAAAGCACCAGTACTAGTATATCTCCCTCCCTCAAAGCACCAGTACTAGTATCTCCCCCTCCCTCAAAGCAGCAGTACTAGTATCTCTCCCTAGTCCACAATCAGATTGTTCAGTAATGCAGGATGAGATGTTCTGCAATCTGTCCCTCACAGAGCCAGCAGCATCCTCTATCTAAACTATCCTGAGAGCATATGACACGCAGCACGGGGACTCCGGCCCCACATAGAGGCTGGGTCACATGGTGCACTGGCCAATCACAGCCATGCCATTAGTAGGCATGGCTGTGATGGCTTCTAGGGAAAACCAGTGAAACACTTGTTGATTGGCTGCCCTTGGCAGCTTTTCAACAGGTGGAATAAAATACCAGAACCCCGGGCCCGAACCCGGACTTTTTTTGAAAAGTCCGGGTTTGGGTCCGGGTCCCGGGCACCCAAAAGTTCGGTACGGACCCGAACTTTACAGTTCAGGTTCGCTCAACTCTAATTATGATCATTTGGCAATAAAAATTGTAAACGTTTCAAAAATGTAGTTTATATTTCCTTGAGCACCTGAAAAGTCCATGTACCTTTCTGGGTTTTTTCTTCCTCAAATGATTTGAATGGGATGTGCTGCAATTTTACTGACTCGCCCTAATTTCTCAAAATTCCACTTGCATTGACTATGCTTCTTTGCTGCCTGTCCGGACCTTTGGCTTGTTCCTGTTTCTGTATCTGCCTGTTGACTTTGTACTATGCCCTGGTTATAACCTCAGGTCAGCTGCCATCCGCACAGGTGTACCCAAGAATGGCACCTAGTATTACCTCCAACAAAATCTATTATTCCCTGCAGGGTGCCCTTGTGCAGATCTAATGAAGTGAAGTTAGACTCTGTTCCTCGACTCTCTTTAAAGCTCACACCCTCTCCAACGTGCAGGTAGCACAGAAGGTCCACTATTCATTTTTGCCTGTCACAGTACCTCAGCAATATTTTGACTGATAAAACTATTCTAATTAGATTATATTTTAGCAATTTGTTTTCAGGTCCAGTTTAGGTTTTGTTAATTGTTGTCCTGCTTTATGTATGTGAGTAACACACATGAAATAATTCAGTAAATAGTTCCTATTTTAAATGCAAATTAATAAAGTGTATCTAAACACAAAAATGCAATATTGCATCTTACCAGTCTTTAGATGAGGTACCTGCATTTGTTTTATTTTTTTCAGCTTTTTTCACTTTAGTTTCACCTGGTAATCCAGCAAGTAACACAATTCTGGTCCCTAGGTGGCTATACTTACTCATTCAACTATATTTATGGAGGTAACCATGCCAATCACCCAGGCTGGACTTCAAACATGTCTGCCTTTGTTCCTTTCCATTACATGGTGTAACAAACAGCCCATGTCAGTTGTGGATGGAGTATATCTGCCACACAGAATCTTGAGATTCTTAAGGTAAATGTGTGGCAGGGAGAGGTCCGTAGGCAGCAAGGGGTTAAATATTGGTCACACCTTGCTCCCCAGGTGGGGTATAATTTTGCCTGACCTGGATGTAATCAGTGGTTGGCTGAGAGAGAAGAAGCAGACTGTGAACGAACATGCCTGCAGGACTGCAGCAGACCCAGTGAGGTCTATCTGGTGGTAGCCAGGAGGCTTTTATTCATGTAATGGACTTTTGTTTTAGGACTGTTTTCTACCCCTGCGAGGGAAGCCTTTCTGTTATCCTTATTTGCTGAATGAATAAACATGGTCAGGAAGCCCTTAACCTGACATACAGCTGGATTATATGTTTGAGAACCTCTCCACTTGAAACTAATAGCCCACAATTAGTGGAAACGGATGCATGCATGCCCTTTACTGATCCACGCTGAAAGGGAAGTTTGCTGGATACACTGTATACCTGTTGTTAAAAGACTGCATTGAAATAATCTGTGTGAACCTTGTGTCAGTGGTGTTAAAAGGACAGCAGTGTGTGTCTATACCACAGTGTACCGCAGGGTAATTTGTGAATCTGCAGCATGGAGGACTTGATAAAGGTCTTGTTCCAGAGTAATGCTACACAGCAACAGACTTTTCAGAAAGTCCTGACTCAGCAGAAGCAAGTTGCTGCACACAACAAGAAACAAATAGAATGTTGACGGCTCAGCAGCAGCAAGCCCAACCAGCCAATCAGCAAGCTATGGCTGCCCTGGCTCAGGCAACTGTGACTCAAGTGGCTGCCCTGGCTCATGCAACAGAGGCACAAGTGGTTGCTTTGGCTCAGGCAGCTGAGAAAGACCGACAGGCCTTAGCTGAAATACTGTAGTGAATGCCAGCTCAGACTGCAAATGTCTACACAGGGTCCCCTGGTGACACCCTGCCAGGCACCAAAAGTCGCCTTCTACAAAAAATGACATTCCAGCATGATGTGGAGGCCTTCCTATGCACATTTGAAAGAACTGCTGAGGGGCAGGCATGGCTTAAAGACTGCTGGGTTGCACTGGTGGCCCCACTGTTAGCAGGCAACTCCCAAAAGGCATACTTTGACTTGTCCTCTGAAGATGCCCGAAATTATGACAAACTAAAGGCTGAGATCTTGCAACGTCTGGGAGTCACCGCGGCAGCAAGAGCACAGCGAGTACACAGCTGAGTTTAAAGGCAGATGGATCCCCAGTTCCCAAATGCATGACCTAATCAACCTGGTCAAACGGTATCTGCAGCCTGAGATACTCACAGGGCCCCAAATAGTGGAAAGAGTTGCAATGGACCAGTTCCTGAGAGCTCTACCTCCTGAGTTGCAGAGATGGGTGAGGCAATCTGATCCAAATTCAAAGGATGTTCTGGTTGAGCTGGTGGAATGCTACTTGACGGCAGAGGACCTGCAGCTTCACGATCCCTGAGGGTCAAAAGACCCCCTCCTGTGGCCGCCCAGTCAACCCCAGAAACACCATTGGTAAGGCCGAAAAGAGGAAGTCCTTAACTGCAATGCCTGTAAGGGAGCAGTGTGAGGCCGGCCTGTGCATGGGTGGGTGGTGGTGGCGGCGGTATGTGCGAGTGAGGGGGGCAAATTTGTTTGCAGCCCCCCCAAAATATTGAGCACCGATTGCCACTAGTAGTGACATAGGAGCCCCTATCAGCCATCTATCACATCAGGAGGTTTAGTAGAGATTAAGAATCTGCCAGAGACTTTAACACTTGAGGAATGCAGAGTCCACATTCACCACCAACTAGAGAGGAAAGTATTAAGTCTTATTTTGCAGGTGCCTTTCACTAGATATTTTAAGGGATCTGGTAGCTTTAAGACTGGTAGTAAGCAAGGTGATAAAACACGTTGTAACTGAATAAACAATCTGTTCTGGCCACCAAAGAAAAGAAGGATGTGTCTTTGTAAACATTTAAAAAGGGGAATTCTGTGATCTAACCCAGGAGTATGATTGTAGTCTGTTTGAAATGCAGGGCAGCCATTGAGTGGTTTAGGGGAATCACAGATAATTTCTCTGAAGGCAGATGAATAAATGAGTTCATAGCTCGTAGAGTGAGTCAGATCCAATGGAATATCCGGCTCTTGATGAAATTGCAATGTCCTTGTTCTGCTTAAAAAGAAATTTCCTCGGCACAAACCGCAGGAATGCACAAATAGCATTGGCGTCTAGCTTTGCTTTTACATGTCGATACCCTGGTTACTTCAGTTTTTTTCCTAAATGATCCATAAAAAGTGCACAACGTTGCTTGTTAAATCTATGGTTTAAAATTATACGTGAAATAATAGGATTGTTGTATATACTATAAAAGTCTTTCCTTGGAGTTCATTAAGTGTTACTAAACCCACAACAGTATAATCAGTCTGTATATGCAGTAAAACATGCTTATTATACTAATTTTGGAACCTAAGGGGTTAATCATCTGCATTGTATAAAAAGGCTGTTTGATCCTGTCTTCTCTGATCCTCCTTTTCTTCCAAAGTCCCCAAACCATCTCCTGATAGAACAGAGCCTCAGAGGCAAGCTGCACATACTCAGTTTGGTGTGATTTGTAAGAGAGTTTTTGTTTTCTTGGGAGAGTGCATGTGATCAGCACAGGGCCAATCAGCACTGTCCAGACAGAGGGTCAGGGGTCCTGCAGCCTTATAGGACAATCAAGGGAGAATGAAAACTCCTCCTATAAGCTTTAACCAGTGCTCTACTGGACAGTAATACAATTCACAAGACTGCTCTAGCTGCCAATGAGAAAAGTTATTTAGCAGTTTATATTTACTAAAACTACTGCATTGCCATAGTCTGTGTATCGTGGGAGACCAGGTGTAGTGAATGCAGGGTCCTAGGTTTAGTAACACTTCAAGTAACACTTCAGGATTTGGACACTGGCAAACAAAAATGCAGTTGTCTAAAGTATAAAGCCCACTCCCCCACTCCCAGCATGCTTCAATTTTGTAGAAAAGCAGTATTTGGAATAGATCAGAAACACACAGCAGTGGGACCAGTTTCCCTTATTGAACTGCAAGAAACACATTTTATGAAAATTGCAAACATCTTGTTTTTCCTTCTTATTCAGTTAGACTCTATTTACACGGGATGCTACTTCAACCTCCTCTGAATGTTTTATCTTGACAGCTAGAAACCGGCGTCTAAAACGTCCATTTTGTCGCGTTCTGCATGTCATGTTTAGCAGCGTTTAGCCACTTTTGCGTCTAGGAGCATTTTTGAAAAAAAAAAATTATATAAATGGAAAGGCCTGTAAACGAAAGGCTCCTAGATGCGAGTTACCGCATTTAGGCACGTTTACAAGCTGTTTGGCGTTTCGAACTGGCGTCTGAACCCATTTTATTGTGTTCCAAAAAAGCCTCTAAACTCAACTGCCTGGAAATGACTTTAAACGACCCTGTGTAAATGTACTGATAAGATAACATAGAGGAGAGTTCAGGGGCAGCTGAAAAAAATGCCCAAATGCCTCTAAACGTCCGTTTACCAGCAGCAGTGTACATGAGGCCTAAGGCTTCATGCACATAGGACGTTAAAAAAAAGTACTTAAAACGTCAATAGCTTATCAGTGATTTTTTCAGCTTTTTTTAGCGTTTTTGCGGTGGCGTTAATGAGCGTTAGTGAGCGTTAATGAGCATTTTCTTAGCGCTGGCGTCAATGAGCGCTTTTTTTTTTCTTTTTCAATGGATACAAAACATCCAAAAACGTTGGTGAGTGGCGTTAGTGGGCGTTAGTGAGCGTTTTTGGGCGTTAGAGCATTTTTACAGCTGAAAAATGTCTCTCAGAACCCTCTGGTCTTGGGTTTTTTTTACAGCTCAAAAACGTCACTGCTAAAAACAGTTGATAACAGCCTATGTGTGCATGAACACATAGGATAACATGATGGAGAGTTTATTGACTGTAGAAAAAAAACATCTGCAGTTGAAAACAGCTGCTGTAAAACAGTCAAAAAACATCCTGTGTGCATGAGCCTTAGTGACACAAGATTCATTCATTTAGCAATAATTGGGACATCTGCAGCCCAAAGAACTGCCTGAAGAACCTTACACCCAAAGCTGGCATCAGATGAGGCCTGATAATCCAGCTCTTAAAACTTAGAGAACATGTGAACAGAAGACCAGATGGGAGCCTTGCAAATCTATGAAACAGTTGCCTGATACCAAACAAACCAAATAAGCACTTGCAGACCTAGTAGAGTTCACTTTGATAGGAAAGGTTGGAACCTTGTTTTTCAGACCATGAGCTTGTATGATGAGCTATCTAAGCCACCATAAAATGCTGACGTGAAAAGCTGGTAGCCCTATACAGGGACCTTTAGGAATGACAAACAGTGGTCATAATAAGGTAAACCCACACTAGATAGTGAAGATAAATGTACTTCTGATGTACTGTGGCTGGACAGAGAGATGAATGAACGATGTTCTGGTTGGGAAGAATGGCCAAAACCTCCTTAGGAGATGGCTTCAACATCACCTTATCCCTGTGTCCCTTTGTGATCTTATGTGTAAGATCACAAAGGGTTACTCACAGGACAAGGATGCCTGCTCAGACACACACTTTGCTGAGTTTATGGCAACAAGGAACACAACCTTGTGAATGAGAGTGGAAAGTGAAATATCTCTAAAAGGCAGTCTTTGAAGATCTGACAGAATCAGATTCAAATCCCATGGAGTCACAAGTAGAGTTGAGCGAACACCTGGACGTTCGGGTTCGGAGGGTCCGAACGAACTTTGGGAAAAAGTCCGGGTTCGGCACCGAACGTTGCCCGAACTTTATCCCCGACCCCGAACCCCATTGAAGTCAATGGGGACCCGAACTTTTAGCCACAAAAATGGCTGTAACAAAGTCCTGGCAAGTGCTAGAGGGCTGCAAAAGGAAGTAAAATGGGGATAAGAGTAGGGCAAGTGCCCTACAAAAAAATGGGGATAGGGAAAATAAATTAAAATCAAATAAAAAAAATGGGAGGGGGGGTGGATGTGGAGTAGGAGCCTAGTTGTTGACTAGGCCGTGACCATGGCAGTGTAGGTGGAAGTGGCGGTGGTCGAGGAGGAGGTAGCCAACACTGTTTTTTTTTTGTTTGTTTATAATTGGGGTAGCCCCCAAAATATTGAGGCCTATTCAAAAAAACAAGTATAGGAATGGCTGTGTGAGTCCGGTCTAAATGTTTATTCTGCACAAGGTACAGACAAGTCTTGTGGGATCCATGCCTGGTTCATTTTAATAAAGGTTAGCTTGTCCACGTTGGCTGTGGACAGGCGGCTGCGCTTGTCTGTGATAACGCCCCCTGCCGTGCTAAACACATGTTCAGACAATACACTGGCTGCAGGGCAGGCCAGCACTTCCAAGGCATAAAGGGCAAGCTCAGGCCATGTGGTCAATTTGGAGACCCAGAAGTTAAATGGGGCAGACCCATCAGTCATTACATGTAGGCGTGTACACACATACTCTTGCACCATGTTGCTGAAATGCTGCCTCCTGCTAAGACGTTGTCTATCGGCTGGTGGTGCTGTTTGTTGTGGCGGGCTGCTGACAAAGCTTTGCCACATTTCGGCCATGCTAACCCTGCCTTCTGAGGTGCTGGTGGTGGCACAGCTGCGTTGGTGGCCTCTTCCTCCTCCTCCTCCTCTGCCTTCGCCTTGTGCTTCCACTGAGCCCCCGGTGTCATTTGGGAATGCCCTCAGCAGCGCCTCTACCAGTGTGCGCTTGTAGTCGCACATCATCCTCTCACGCTCCAGTGAGGGAATTAAGGACGGCACGTTGTCCTTGTAACGGGGATCCAGCAGGGTGGCACCCAATAATCAGAAGAAGTTACAATGTGGGCAACTCGACTGTCGTTGCGCAGGCACTGCAGCATGTAGTCGGCCATGTGTGCCAGGCTGCCCAGAGGCAAAGACAAGCTGTCCTCTGTGGGAAGTATATCATCGGTGTCCTCTGTATCCCCCCAGCCACGCTCCAGTGATGCCCATGAGCTGCGTTGGGGGCCACCCTGCTACGATTCCTCCTCCTCCTCCTCATCTTCCTCGTCCTCCTCATCCTCCAGAACTGTGCCCTGGCTTGAATATTTTTGACCTGGCCTATGCTGGTGCAGGAACCCACCCTCCGAGCCACTTGCGAATGACTGGCCTGATAACCGTGGAAATGACCCCTCTTCCTCCTCCTCCTCCTCATCCGCCTGTGCCACATCCTCTTCCATCATGGCCCGAAGTGTTTTTTCAAGGAGACATAAAAGTGGGATAGTAACGCTGAGGACAGCGTCATCGGCACTGGCCATGTTGGTGGAGTACTCAAAACACCGCAATATGCTACACAGGTCTCGCATGGAGGCCCACTCGTTGGTGGTGAAGTGTTGCTGTCCAGCAGAGTGACTGACCCGTGCGTGCTGCAGCTGAAACTCCACTATTGCCCACTGCTGCTCGCACAGTCTCTCCAGCATGTGCAAGGTGGAGTTCCACCTTGTGGGCACGTCGCATATGAGGCGGTTAGTTCCGCTGCAGTGCAGACAGGTGAGCAGCAGCAGGGGGAGAACGCCGAAAGTGCGCACAGACGGCCCACACTTTATGCAGCAGCTCTGACATATCCAGGTAGTTATTTGAAAATTCTGTACCACCAAATTTAGCACATGCGCCAGGCAAGGGATGTGCATCAAACCGGCTCGGCCCAGAGCCACTACGAGATTTCGGCCATTGTCGCACACCACCAGGCCGGGCTTGTTACTCAGTGGCAACAACCACTCATTGGTCTGTTGTTCAATGCCCGTCCACAGCTCCTGCGCAGTGTGGGGTTTATCCCCCAAACATATCAGTTTTAAAACAGCCTGCTGTCGTTTCCCCCTGGATGTGCTGATGTTGGTGGTGAAGGTGTTACGCTGAGCAGATGAGTAGGTGGTCGAGGAGGAGGAAGCGCAGTAGGAGGAGGAGGCAACAGGAGGCAAAGAGAAATGCCCTGCAATCCTCGGTGGTGGAAGGACATGCGCCAAATGGCTAGCCGGCTCAGGCCCAATCGCCACTACATTTGCCCAGTGTGCAGTTAGCGAGATATAGCGTCCCTGCCCATGCTTACTGGTCCATGTATCAGTGGTTATGTGGACCTCGCCACAGATGGCGTTGCGCAGTGCACACTTGATCTTGTCCCCGACTTGTTTGTGCAGGGAAGGGATGCCTCACCTGGAAAAGAAGTGGCGGCTGGGAACCACGTACTGTGGGACAGCCACCGCCATCAGGTTTTTGAAACTGTCCGTGTCCACCAGACGGAATGACAGCATTTCAAAGGCCAGGAATTTTGAAATGCTGGCATTCAGGGCCAGGGATCGCGGGTGGGTAGGGGGGTACTTCCTCTTTCTCTCCAGTGTTTGGGAGATGGACAGTTGTAAGCTTCCATGGGACCATGTGGAAATGCTTGGGGACGGTGGCAGACATAGTGGTGTTGCTGTCAAATCATCTGTTTGCTGGGTGGCAGGTGACACTGTCACTGTAGAGGTGGAGGAAGAGGCAGAGGCAGCAGCAGAAGAGGAAGCAGGAGGAGGCCGAGACCTTTCTTGGATTTTGAGGTAATTATTCCAATGCAGCTTGTGCCTTGAATTTAGATGCCTGGTCATGGGGCTGTGCTCAGGTTGAGAACATTTATGCTCCGGCTCAGGCTATCATTGCACAGCTTGCAAACCACTTGTGTCTTGTCGTCAGCACATTGTCTGAAGAACTGCCACGCGGGGGGAACGCCTTTGAGCTGCCTTTGGTGTGCTAGGTCCCTGGGTGCGGTGGGTAGTAGCAGGCATACTGTCTAGGGGACGCTCGCTCCGCTTTGGCAACCTGCTTCCTCTTTTGCTGTGCTGGTGCCTCTGTGCGACCACCACCTCTTCCTCCAAACTGCACATGTCACTCGCATGACCCTCAGTCCATGTGGGGTCTAGGACCTCATCATCCTCCTCCCCATCATCTTCCACCCACTCTTCACCACTGCCCTCCTTGTCAGTCTGCACACTGAGGCAAGCTGCAGCAGTTAACACCTGTGTTTCGTCATCATCAGAGATGTGCTGCGCTGGTGTTTCCATATCCTCATCCTGCAACAGAAGTGGTTGGGCATCGGTGCACTCAATGTCTTCCACTTCTGGGGCAGTGCTATGTGGATGGCCCACGTAAAGCACACCAGGAGAGTCATCAAAAAGCATAAGAGTCTCTTGCAGGACTTGGGGCTCAGACTGCTTGGCTAATTTACAAGGGGCTGAGGTGAAAGACAGATGGCCATGGGGTTCAGGTGCCAACTCTGAGCTTTCATCAAGGGACCGGGAGGGAGACAATGTGAAGGAACTGGAGGCATTGTCAGCCACCCAATCTACTATTGCCTGTACTTGTTCTGGCCTCAACAATCGTTGAGGGGCATTCTGGCCTACCATATACCGGTGAAGGTTCTGTTGGCTACCTGAGGAAGGTGTTTCCCTTGTGCGTGTAGCTGGCACACCTTGACCACGTCCTCTCCTTCCAACAGGAGGTTCCCCAACGCCAGCAGCACCAGCATCACCAGCAGTACCATGACCACGTCCCTTATTTGCTCTCCTCATTGTGCCCGCAAATGTACTATGTAGTCCTATGTAAGTATTTATTAATACCAATTAATACCTTTTTTTTTTTTAAACACCAACGTAGCCGGACTTTTTTTTTGGTGCAAGAAATGCACCGCTCACACCAACAGCTGGAAGCTCTCCCTTTAGAACTAGGAGATGATTTTTGAACAATAATGTGTCACTTACAGCAACAGCTAGAACCTCTCCCTTTCGAACAAGGAGACGATTTTTGAACAATAATGTGTCACTTACAGCAACAGCTGGAAGCTCTCCCTTTAGAACTAGGAGATGATTTTTGAACAATAAATAATCTGTCACTTACAGCAACAGCTGGAACCTGGCCCTATAGGAGTAGCCAACGATTTTTGAACAATAATCTGTCCCTCTAAGAAACAGCTGGAAGCTCTCCCTTTAGAACTAGGAGATGATTTTTGAACAATAATGTGTCACTTACAGCAACAGCTGGAACCTGGCCCTATAGGAGTAGGCAATGATTTTTTTAACAATAATCTGTCCCTCTAAGCAACAGCTGGAAGCTCTCCCTTTAGAACTAGTAGATGATTTTTGAACAATAAATAATCTGTCACTTACAGCAACAGCTGGAACCTGGCCCTATAGGAGTAGCCAATGATTTTTGAACAATAATCTGTCCCTCTAAGGAACAGCTGGAAGCTCTCCCTTTAGAACTAGGAGATGATTTTTGAACAATAATGTGTCACTTACAGCAACAGCTGTAACCTGGCCCTATAGGAGTAGGCAATGATTTTTTAACAATAATCTGACCCTCTAAGCAGAAGCCTCTACCTAGTGCAGTCAGATCGTTGTGTAATGCAGGGTTTGATCTGCAATCTGTCACTCAAAGCAGCAGTATGTGAAATCTCAAATTACTCCCACAATCCGATCGTTGTGTACGATTGTAAAGATAGTTGTGTTAGGCAGAGTTTGATCTGCAATCTGCCACTCAAAGCAGCAGTATGTGAAATCTCAAATTACTCCCACAATCTGATCGTTATGTACGATTGTAGTGATCGTTGTGTTATGTAGGATTTGATCTGCAATCTGTCACTCAAAGCAGCAGTATGTGAAATCTCAAATTTCTGCAATCTGTCCCTCAGAGCAACAGTAGTTGTAATCTCAGGATGCAGGATCAGATGTTAAAATGTCTGCAATCTGTCCATCACAAAAACGCTGGCAGCTTCCTCTCCCTATACTAGTCAGAGTCTCAGAGAGCATGTGACTGCAGCATCAAGCGACTCCAGCTAATATACACATAATGCACTGGCCAATCACAGCCATGCCATTAGTAGGCATGGCTGTGATGGCTTCTAAGGGCAAACCAGTGAAACGCTTGTTGATTGGCTGCAGCTATTCAACATGCATGATCAACTACCAGAACCCAGAACCCGGACCTTTTTTTGAAATGTCCGTGTTCGGGTCCGGGTCCAGGACACCCCAAAGTTCGGTACGGACCCGAACGTTACAGTGTGGGTTCGCTCAACACTAGTCACAAGTAGTACAATAAAACCTATATGACAGGCACCCTGTACAAAAGCCTAAACCAATAAATAGGAGGCTTGCAGGCTTTGGAATAAGATTCCAAGGGCTAACATTTGCCTCTGGATGGTACTCAGGGCCAGATGCTAATTCAGGTCCAATTACGGAAAGAACAATTAAGAACAAAGAATAGGGTGCATAATGACATAAGTGCATTAAAAACATACTGACATTTCAATACCTAGTTTTAAAATCCCCTCACAAATATACTGCCACGTAGCAGCTTTTTACAAGCCTGTGCAGAACATTTGGTAACCCTGTGTGGCTGGCGGAGAGGCTGTGTGGGAAGAAAAGTCTGCCTAGGATCCTCACAAGAGAATAATGTGTCAGTCCTGCAAAGGCTAGAATGGTAGCATTGAGACATTGGTGTTACTAAGGCTACACAATGGGCGGTTCCTTACCCTATTCCGGTCCATAGAATAGGAGAACAGGATGTGGGAAAGCCCACAAGTATTTTCCAGACGCTAAATCAGTTAAGAATATCACATCCACTTGGATAAGACCCAGATACTCTAAGCTATGTGTCAGTTCCAGAGCTCGGTTCTGATATTTCAGGATCCAGCCAAACCTTTTTAGGTTTGGACTGTCCACATCACACTTTCAATCAATAATTAATGCTGACTGAACTTTCAATAGAATATCATTGGCATAATGCACAATATGAATACCCTGGGTGCATAGTAGACATTGGTGAAAATTCAGGATGCAGAAGATACACCAAATGGTAGTTCGACAACTAATAATGTTGAATGCCCACAGCAAAACAGAGGTAGCATTAATGTGCTGGATGGGGACATGCAAGTACATATCCTTGATGTCCACAGAGGCTGGAAAGTCTGCCTGATGGAGGGATGCTATGACAGATCTGGTGGATTCCATGCAAAACATTTGGACTCAAAAGACTTCAGATGCAAATTTGGGCAGAGACCTCCTTTTTTGGAACAGTCAAAAGGCTTGAGTAAAAACACTGAAATCTTTTCTCCTGTGGAATAACATCACTCCTTAGTAAAATATATTTGCAAGAGCAGCATGAAGGTGTGCTAGTCTGTGTAGAGGCACAGGCAGGTTGGACAACATGAAGTACATCTTCTACCTCAAGATGGCATTCTGCCATCACACATGCCATGGGCAATATATTTCCTGTTTACTGTCGCTATAGAGACAAGTGTCAAACTGTCAACCTGTTGACTACAACAATGGTAACCAACATCCAACAGCATTTGTTTGAGAAGTATTCACTCAAGTCAAAACCTGACAGTAATCTTATTGCAATTCTATGAGTCTTTAGAAAAAGCTTTAATACAATATATATTTATATCAAACGCAACACATTCCGCCCTTGATTTTTCTCTCAGACCCCACATAAAATAGCAATAAGATTACTGTCAGGTTTTGACTTAAGTGAATACTTCTCAAACAAATGCTGTTGGATACAATGGGAACATAGTTACCATTTTTGTATTCAACAGGTTGACAGTTTGACACTTGTCTCTACAGCGACAGTAAACAGGAAATATATTGCCTATGGCATGTGTGATGGCAGAGTGCCATCTTGAGGTGGAATTGAAAGCGCATCGGTAACGAATCATCTGGGGCCATTGGAATGCCTGTGCGAGGGTGCACGTCCGTTTGCGCATGCTTGTGAACGCGTATGCTCCAGCATTGTCGCTAAAACGGCCATTTAAGCAGACACCACCCTGCAACCAGTGCTGTCCCTTCTACAGCATTCCTGTATCCTGTGACCCAGTGTTTGCTCTTAGAGACTTCCTGTATATGTGACCCCGGCTTTCCTTGGACTTTGTTTGCTCTCTGATTGCCCTGATCCCGGCCTGTCTACGACTACTCTTTTGCCTGCTCCTTTGTACCTTCACTGCCTGCACGTTGCCGACCCTGCTTGCACCCGACCATCCGCCTGCCTGATCCTTCTGTACCACACCGCCAGCCTGTTACAAACCCAGCCTGCATCACCATTCTTCAGTCTGCACGGGTTCCAGTGGACCCTCACCTATCACCAGTGACCAAGTCCTGCCTTCATGCCCCCCTGTGCTCCAGAGCTCCCTGTCTACACTACCAGGGGTTCTCGAACCAGGGCCATAAGAGAGGTTGTCCCCTGCACAAGTCAAACTCGACCACCAGGTACGTGACAGCATCTCAGATAGAGAACTACAGGGATATTTTTCTGTTAGTTGGTTGTTAAGGTAAATTAGTTTGTAACCATTGTCAACAAACTGGTAAAAAACTGAGCTATATAAGGCTTTCCAGGGATAAGCTGGACGGGACTCTTATCATGCCTGAAACACCAAGGACAGTTTGCATCCAGTTAAGATGCTTTTGCCTGATCTACCAGCAACTGCTATAGAAGCTTTGGGGTCCTTGTTGCCAATGGAGATAATGTACACAGAGTAACCTGAGTTAAGTAACGTTTAAATGTATTTCTACTGTTACAGATCATAGTTTCTGTTTATTTGCTAGGATGTTAACTTGCTATAGATATCTGTCAGTCTTGTACTGTATTCTTAATATTGTAATAATTTTGTATGTACAGCATTTTTGTTTAATAAACACTCATTTAAACACTACACAGGTCTGAGCTTCCTTGCTTATACCGCAAAGTAACCTTGCTAAAAGGCGCAGGCAAAACAGTGTAACAATAACGAATATTCATTCTGGGTGGGCTCGGGGTTCAGTGCTCTGCGCCCCAATCCCACCCTTTTTTGAAGCCTATTAGAGCCTCTGGCTCTAATCACGTGCTTCAATAAAAAACTCAGATTGGAATCCATGCGTCCATGCGTCCGCTGCCCACTCCATAAATGGAGAAAGTGCTAGATAATACAGTGAGAGTAGTTTTCCTGCACATACTCAGTTTAGTCTCTTATGCTAGAGAGAACATTTCCTTGTTCTCAGAGCTAGCCAGGTCACATAATATTGACATCACACATGTGGGAGTGTATACAGGCTGTAGTGGAAATCCCCTACTACCTGAACTCACAGCACTGGACAGACTCTGCAGTTTATTATGTGACCGTGGTATACAGAACTGCCAAAAGGGTATATAGTGACAGTATTTTAATGTAAAAAGAAGATTTATAAGCTGTGGGCACTGTGGGGGGCAGATTAACTATTTTCACATTACTGGGTTTAGTAACACTTTAAATACAAGTGAGTGACCATTTGTCTGTGCTTATAATAAAAGTATTTATGACATTGTTTATACACTTAGATTGCGCCCTCTTGTGTACATTTTTATCATAAAGAAAAGGGGATGGATCAAGAACAGGTTGGGTCTATGTAGTCAGATTTATAAAATGTTGCTTATAGTAGAAGGCTGTGGGGGCCTGTTACTCTATAATGGCATCTTCTGGATGTCATAGAGAACCATATACATAATGAGGGTGATATTTTTGTATTTTAAATCTGTAAATGTCAGAGATACCATATGCAGGTATCCAGCAGGGATGGTCAGATCAGTTGGCTGCACTTAAAGGAATCAGGACTAGGTGTAAGGTGAAAATATCAATATATTTATTAGACAAATAACACACACTTCCAACACCAAACACCAGCAAACATAAATGAGCAGTAAAAGATGAAAACACACCAAACCCCAAAATAAACACCTATCTGACTAACTAAATACAAGTGAAGAAAACACACACATACAATAAACAACCAGGGATACCAGATAAGGGGAACAGGGAGCCAGGTACTGGGAGCAGAAGGAGAGCAAGGGAGCAGGTTCAGGAATCAAGTCTCTGGGTCTGGATCGCAGATCAGGGATCAGAGCAGGTCAGGTTCAGGCATGGACACAGCTTGCAGGGAAAATACCGAAACACTGGGACAGGGAGCAAGGCGGGCTTATATGGACCCAGCAGACCCATCAGGTGCAGCTTAATGACCTGTAAGCTCAATCTCCTGGGGGACTCCCGCTGGTGGCCACCAGAACTACACCATTTCGTTTTCCAAACACTGCCACCAGCAGGTGACCCAAGCAAGGACACAGCTCCTGACAGTTCAAAGGAAAAGAAGAAAAGAGGCGCCTCTAAGTGCAGACTTTAAAAACAGTTTATTAAAACCAACAATTGGCAACTCACATGAGACAGAAGATAAAAGCACATGAGCAGGTCCTTACCACATCAAGACCACCGGTGGTCGCCCTCAGGGGGTCCTCTAACTCGAATGTCCAGTAATTCGACGTGGACTACCCAGACGACCCAGGTATATTCGGGCGGAACGAGGGACAGGGTCACAAAGCCATAAAAGGGACGTTCGACACAGGTACGGACTTGGACTGGACGAGACTAGGGACTAGACGCTAGGTCTGGGTCTCTGAACTAAGGACTTGGACGAGGGAACGAGAGGAAGACGAGGGTCATGGACCGAGGGACAAGGGGAATAGACCATAGGGACCAACAAATAACATACACACACAAAAGA
>BLSH010466543.1:1524492-1535307 GCA_018402905.1 Glandirana rugosa
GCCACGGACGGCGGGTCACACTGCTGGTGGGCGGCAGGCACCGGGTCGTCACACTGGGCGGCAGGCACCGGGTCGTCACACTGGGCGGCAGGCACCGGATCGTCACACTGGGCGGCAGGCACCGGATCGTCACACTGGGCGGCAGGCACCGGATCGTCAGGCATTGAAGCAGTGGACACTGGATCATCAGGCACTGGATCAGCGGGCACTGGGTTATAAGGCGTAGGATCAGCAGGCACTTGATCAGAGCGCACCGGGTCATCAGGCACTGGGTCATCGGACACCGGGTCATCGGGCACTGGGTCATCGGGCACTGGGTCATCGGGCGTAGGATCAGCAGGCACTTGATCAGTGGGCACAGGATCAGCGGACATCAGGTCATTGGGTACAGGATCAGCAGACATCAGGTCATCGGGAACTTGATCAGCAGACATCAGGTCATCGGGAACGGGATCAGCGGGCATCAGGACAGTAGGCACAGGATCAGCAGGCACAGGATCAGCGGGCACCAGGACATTGGGCACAGGATCAGCGGGCACCAGGACAGCGGGCACAGGATCAGCGGGCACAGGATCAGCGGGCACCAGGACATCGGGCACAGGATCAGCGGGCACCAGGACATCAGGCACAGGATCAGCGGGCACCAGGACATCGGGCACAGGATCAGCGGGCATCAGGACATCGGGCATCAGGACATCGGGCACAGGACCATCAGGCACCGGATCAGCGGACACCAGGGCATCGGGCACCAGGACATCAGGCACCAGGACAGCGGGCACAGGATCAGCGGGCACAGGATCAGCGGGCACCAGGACCTCGGGCACCAGGGCATCGGGCACCAGGGCATCGGGCACCAGGACATCGGGCACAGGACCAGCGGGCATAGGATCAGCGGGCACCAGGGCAGCAGGCACCAGGGCAACGGGCACAGGAACAGCAGGCTGGATGGAAGGCATGGCAGCAGGTACCGGAACAGGCTGGGCTGCAGGCATGGCAGTGGGCACAGGATCAGCAGGCTGGACAGCTGGCACAGGATCAGCAGGCTGGACAGCTGGCACAGGATCAGCAGGCATAGGATCAGCAGGCCTGACAGCGGGCACGACAGCTGGCGCAGGATTAGCAGGCCGGACAGCGGGCACAGGAACAACGGACATAGCATCAGCAGGCACAGGATCAACAGGCACAGGAACAATGAAGTCAAATTGAATACCGGCAAAGAGTCCATAGGGCCAGACTGGGTGAAGGACAGAGAACCAGTACAGTTAGGTGAAATAGTGACAGGCAGGTGGGAAACAGAGGGTCCAATTTTCATGGGTTGAACCAAGGGGGCAGATGTGGAGGCAGACTGGAACAGATCAGTTGTTGAAGCAGACTGAATCAGATTGGCAGGTGTGGAGGCAGGATTGGATAGTGGTAGGATTGTGCAGGTTGGGAAAAACTTCAGTTTCTTTTTGGGTTTAGTCACAGAAATTCTGTATGGGGATGCAGGGCTGTAAGTAGTGGGTGCAGCTGATGGAGGAGAACAGCAGTAGGATGGTAAAGAGGGAGCAGTTGTTGAGGATTTTTGTGGGGTATATTGGGCTGCAACTGTGGTTGCTATGGGCAATGGAGAAAAAGACATTTCAGCAGCCAGGTGTTTGGCCACAGGACTGGGTGGTTGCAGGCTGACAGAGGCCGAGTGCAATATTTTTGACCATGCTTGTAATAAAGGTTGCACAAAATCAGATTTGCATACTGCCTGTCTGACCAGTGATTGCACAGAATCAATACACTCCCTTAGCACCTGTTGGGAACATGCTGAGTAATGTTCAAAGAAAAAGGCTGAGTCGTCTTCCAGTAACCAAACCAATGAAACCACCTGCATTAAACTGAAAGGTGGGGTGTAATCATCACCACCACTAGGGACAGCAGACAAAGCCAACTCTGCACAAATTTGAATTAGTGGCTGAATCTCTTCAAACAAAAATCTGCCTTGGTCAACAAAAGAGTGAGCCAGACGGATGCATTCCAACAATTGCTTCCTAGTCTGCTCTTTCAAAATCTGGCAACAATAATCCCTGTCTTCTATTGCAAGCAGTGAGAAATACAAAATCTCCTCAGCATGCATCTTGCAGCCGTTAGCAATGCTCAGACCTGATTCCCAGGTGCAGCCGATCTGATTGTGTGGCTTCGGTATTATGTCAGGGATACCATATGCAGGTATCCAGCAGGTATGGTCAGATCAGTTGGCTGCACTTAAAGGAATCAGGACTAGGTGTAAGGTGAAAATATCAATATATTTATTAGACAAATAACACACACTTCCAACACCAAACACCAGCAAACATAAATGAGCAAGTAAAAGATGAAAACACACCAAACCCCAAAATAAACACCTATCTGACTAACTAAATACAAGTGAAGAAAACACACACATATACAATAAGCAAGCAGGGATACCAGATAAGGGGAACAGGGAGCCAGGTACTGGGAGCAGAAGGAGAGCAAGGGAGCAGGTTCAGGAATCAAGTCTCTGGGTCTGGATCGCAGATCAGGGATCAGAGCAGGTCAGGTTCAGGCATGGACACAGCTTGCAGGGAAAATACCGAAACACTGGGACAGGGAGCAAGGCGGGCTTATATGGACCCAGCAGACCCATCAGGTGCAGCTTAATGACCTGTAAGCTCAATCTCCTGGGAGACTCCCGCTGGTGGCCACCAGAACTACACCATTTAGTTTTCCAAACACTGCCACCAGCAGGTGACCCAAGCAAGGACACAGGTCCTGACAGTAAAGAACATTTGTGCTTTCATACTTCTTACATCACACAAGATATTTCTATGTAAAGTAGCGAGTAATATTAAAGAAAGCCTGCCCTACCTTAGTTCACATTTTATATTACGGTCTAGAGAAGTTTTAAGTACATTTAAAACGGATTTGATTTAGCTTGCTAAGGGCACTGTGTACAATAACCTACAGACAGAATATTGTTACTCTATAAAAGTAAGCACGTTAATGGCAGGATCACCACATCTGTGAATTTAAAAATATTGAAAATGACATTAACCTCTTGGGGGATAATATGTGGCATCTTGATGGGTGGGCCTTGGCGCAGAGTGGCCACATATTTGCGTGCAATATTGCAAAACAAGCTGTGCCGTGAGTGTGCGCCCTGCGTGCATACGGCACAGTTACCTGAACAGAAAGCTCCCAGTCACTGCTTGCGATTAGGAGCTGTCCGATCATGTGACCGCCGTGACAGTCAATTATGGCGGTCACATGATCATAAACGCCGCCTCGCCTCCATGCATCTGAAACCTGTTAAAGGGCCGGAAGGCGCCAAAGGGTTAACATGGTAAAACTTTTGACACTCCTCTTACCAAGGAGGAGATTGAGCTCGCTATCACACAAATGCCACCACATAAGACCCCTGGCCCTGACGGGTTCCCTACCGAATGGTATAGTACATATAAACGTCTGTTGAGTCCCTATCTTCTGCGTACCTTTGATGCGGCTTTGGATGCGGGCATTCTTACTCCGTCCATGTGGGAGGCTCTGATTGTACTCATCCTTAAACCGCGCAAGGACCCTTTGGATTGTTACTCTAATTAATATGGATGTAAAGATTTTGGCAAAGGTGCTGGCTAATCGATTAAATAAAATAGTTCCTTCTTTGGTACAGAATGACCAGGGGGGTGGTACGAGAATGAACATACGTAGACGTAGACGTAGAATATGCACTATCCCCGTGACCACTCTACTACCTGGGGTCAAATGTCATTAGATAGTGTAGAGTGGCCCTACTTGTTGAAAATGTTACAACTTTATGGGTTTGGTCCTCGGATGATTGCCTGGATAAGGCTCCTATACACTGATCCGGTGGCCAGAGTTTGGGTCAATACCTCTGTCCCTCCAACATTCTCCATCTCAAGGGGAACAGGGTTGCTCTTGTCTCCACTCCTCTTTGCCCTGGTCATTGAACCATTAGCTATCCGGATCCACTCCTCATCTACCATTCAAGGTCTCGTTATCTGCACTATAGAGAAGCAAATATCATTATATGCCGATGATACCTTCATATACCTGGCTGACCCCTCTATGTCCTTATGCTCCCTATTTTAAGACATGGAGCGTTTTGCTGGGTTTTTCGGGTTTCCGGATCAACTGGTCCAAACCCAGTCTTTTTTCCCTAGATGCGGGGCAGAACAGGTGATTCATCCGAGTTCTCAGCTTCAAGTGGCCCATTCCTTCTGCTATTTAGGAGTGGTGGTACGGTTACCTCTGAACTCCTTTGTGACTAATAACTTATGTCCAATTATTGCCCAGCTACAGCAATGTACAATCAGTGGATGAATCTCCCATTAGACCTCATGGGCAGAGTCAATTTATTAAAGATGATTTTCCTTTCAAAACTCTTATATGTAATGGCTAATGCTCCCTGTAAAATTCCCAAAGCTTTATTTAAGTGAATTGATTCTTTCTGTATGGGTTTCCTTTGGAACCGACATAGCGTCTCAGCTAGTGTTGGTACATGACTAGCTACATCCCTCCCCACATAATGCCTGTACTACCATGGAAGCCGCTATAGCCTCCTCACTCGAGACTTTACACAATATAATTTATCGTAGACAAGTTCCAGCCAGTTCAGGAACAGCAATGCTACAAACTACACTGCCTTGTTTTACTACTGTAGTCACCCATTTTTTCAAAGACACATGGGCCTCCTCTCCTAACAATCCTCTGTGGAATAATCCCGTACTGAATGAAATACTAATGATCCCTCATCCACAGTACTGGATTGTCAAAGCTGTTAAATACCTCTGCCATTTACAGTATCTCACAAAAGTGAGTACACCCCTCACATTTTTGTCAATATTTTATTATATCTTTTCATGTGACAACACTGAAGAAATTACACTTTGCTATAGTTTGTATAACAGTGTAAATTTGCTGCTCCCTCAAAAGAACTCAACACACAGCCATTAATGTCTAAACCACTGGCAACAAAAGTGAGTACACCCCTAGGTAAAAATGTTCAAATTGGTTCCAATTAGCCATTTTCCCTCTCCGATGTCATGTGACTCCTTAGTGTTACAAGGTCTCTGGTGTGAATGGGGAGCAGGTGTGTTAAATTTGGTGTTATCGTTCTCATTCTCTCATACTGGTCACTGGAAGTTCAACATGGCATCTCATGGCAAAGAACTCTCTGAGGATCTGAAAAAAAGAATGGTTGCTCTACATAAAGATGGTCTAGGCTATAAGAAGATTGCCAAGACCATGAAACTGAGCTGCAGCATGGTGGCCAAGACCATACAGCGGTTTAACAGGACAGGTTCCACTCAGAACAGGCCTCGCCATGGTCGACCAAAGAAGTTGAGTGCACGTGTTCAGCATCATATCCAGAGGTTGTCTTTGGGGAGTAGACATATGAGTGCTGCCAGTATCCTCCTGAGCTGGACCCACTGTCACCACCTGGCTTCAATAGATTAATGATAGCTTACCTCTATATAAACCCACTTTTGAGTTACAAAAGCAAACTCTTCTCTTTGATAAATTATGGAATAGGTGGATATCCAGCCCTCTTACCCTGATGTCCTTAGGCTCAGAAGACTAGTCTATATTGCTGTGTTTTTCTTTAATGTATGACTCAGTGACCTGACATATGTTATTATAGTTCTGCTATATGTTAGATTTGAATACCATAGTGGTGTTCTTTTTCATGTATACTTTGCATATGAGACTAAAGCCTCGTACACATGCTTAGATTTTCGGACGACCCAACATCCGTTTTTTTTGGATGCTTGTCTCATGTCGAAAGTGAAGAGGTTATTAACCATACGAAAATTTTCAGAAGTGACGTAATGTGTTGAATAGCTTTGTATGTATTTTTTGTTTCTGAACATGTGTAGTCTTGATCGTACAATTTTTTTCATACGAAAACCGTACTAGTGATATGAAAATTGCACGTTGCCTTCACATATGAAAAAAAAATTCTAGTCTGCACATCCAGCTTTTATCATCCGAAAAATCAAAATCGGCTGTCGAAAGGAAAACACTTTACGGTAAGAATTTCGGACGCATCGTGTGTATGGGGCTTAAGGTTCCATTCACACCAATGTGTTTTTTTCATGATTTTGCAGAAATGCAGGGTATTTTTTTTAACATGGGTTCCTATGGAACATGTTCACAACAATGTGTTTTTGTGCCTCTGCGTTTTTGGAAAGGGTCAGGAAATTTTTTAAATGCAAAACGTGGCTTTTTTGCTTCACACCTATGCATGTTGCTTTTGAGCATTTCTGCAGTGGTCTTTGCTGTACTTTCTGCATTTTCTTTTTACTGCGTTTTACTGCGATTTTGCCACAATTTGCGCCTTTTTTAAATCTGCCCAACAACAAATTTTCCCCCAAAAAACGCAAAACGCTAATTGCGGTAAAAACGCAGTAAAAAGAAAATGCAGAAAGCACAGCAAAAACCACTGCAGAAATGCTCAAAAGCACCATGCATATATGTGAATGAAGCCTTAGGAGGCACAGTCTGGTTTTGGTTGCAGTTGTAACCTTTAGCCCTGATTCACATTGATGCTACTTTGAAATCATGTTACTTCACTTGAAGTAGCATGATTTCAAAGTAGCAGGTTAGCGCGATTTCAGGTGTACAGTGGAACCTTGGATTACGAGCATAATCCGTTCCAGGAGAATGCTTGTAATCCAAATCACTCGTATATCAAAGCATGTTTACCCATAGGAAACAGTGGAAACTCAGATAATTTATTCTACAGTGAATGCTTGTCCATGCAGTACTGTATGTGGCCAGAGGTCCGGGGGCACTGGTGTATGCAATACCATATGAGGCCAGAGGTGTGGTGGCGCTACTGAGGCTCAGAGACACTTAGAAACATTCGGAAACGCTCGGGAACTGTTTACACTTTCGGTATTTCCAGGTATTTCCGACTATTTCCGAATGCTTCCGAGCTCCTCCGAGCCTCACCAGCACCCCCGCCCCTCTGGCCACATGCGGTATTGCAAGCACAAAGGCTTAATCCTGCTCGTTTTGTCAGGATTTTTTTTTTAAAAACTGCTCGTATTGCAAAACGCTCATTAACCGCATTACTCGCAATCAGAGGTACCACTGTACTTGAAAGACATCTGCGCCACTTCATGCACAGATGTCTGTGCAAGTCGCACCTGAAATCTCAAAAAATAGTGCAGGAACCTTTTTTTCAAATTGGTGTGGCACTGCAAAGTTGGAGTCGCACCAATTTGATCGGTTCAAACGGTTTGGAACTGTCAAATTGCATGACAAGTCGCCATAGGTGTTCGCAGCCTATTGCATTAGGGGGTGCACCCCAAAACTGAAACACATATGCGTGTGTGTGTGTATATATATACTGAGAGTGTCAGTAGAGCAGTGGATGGTGTCAGTAAGGCAGGGAGCGGTGTCAGTAGTTTTTATTTTTTACAATTTTTATTTTATTTTATTTTTTTACAATGTTTTTAGGAGCCCAATTAGGGAGCTTTGGTGAAATATCAGTGGTCTAAACAGGGGGAATCGTCACCACACTGGGTGGTTATGGTGTGCCCAGGCACACCTGGCACACCCTGTGTGCAAGACTCTGCACTGGTGTAAACGGGGGCTTGTTGTTTGTTTTTTATGCAAAACTCTCAGTAAACGTATTTTAAAAAAAAAACACGGGAAAACTTCATATTAGATGGCACTGCAGTGACTTGTGTGGCTTTACAACAACCAAATAGGGTATAATTCTGTTGAACAGTAGAGACAAAGTGATGACAACTCTCATGCATTAGTATGCTTTCCCGGAAGTGAACCAGTGATCCAGGTACAAACATTTATTAAAAAAATGCTTTTAAGGCAGAACTGCAGTTTTGCTTCAATAATTCACTACTTAGAAAATGAATGTAAATGTTAAGTGGATTATTTTCCATATCTGTGACATTTTCCTTGAATTTACATAATAAAAGCAACAGCAGAGAACAAAAATGTTTATTCAGTACATATGCTTTATTCATTCATTTTGTATTTATTTTTAAGAATATACATCTTTGGTTGTATAAGCACTAGTCCCAAACTACATCCATACTGGAGAAATAGTAATGTATTTATTGTGTAAATGTAAAACATAAAAGGTGAATTTTGCATTCGGCACTGAAATGAAATGTCCTGTCGTTACCGGTAACTATGAATGAATATTGCACTTCCCTATTTAAGACCATTGTGTTCTGGAGCTCAGACACATTCAGCAGCCTTTGTTGATTTATGGGGGGAAAAATAAAGTTTGTAGAATTTGAATTTTCTGAAGTCATTAAACATTGACTTTGGCTTTGTATTTCTTTTTCTTTGAAGAAGGAAGTCATTTATGTGCAAAACACGCTGATGTGTTGGGTCTGTGCCTTGTATAACGCATGTTACAATATTTCTAGAATGGGTGCCTGGAAGTGGGAATCAGATCATCTGTTACTGTATGAAGTCTATGTAAAATTGCAGACCTTTATTTTTTTCAGACTCATCACAATAAACGTCTCAAAGCTGTGTTTGACAATACATAAATTTACCATGTGTGGGTGTTTTTGTTTTCTTGCTTTCATAGATCTTGAATAACATGAAATTATGATTTTGCTACATTTGCTTATGTCAGTCAATCATTTCCAGTTACATTATACAACATTCTCTGTCAAATAATTGCATTCATGGGACCTGTTTGGTACTCCAGCCATTGTCCTTAAAGTGCCCAAAAGTGGAACTTCCGCTTTAAGACCTCCTCCCCAGCTCCTGATACTGAAACTGAGCTTTTGGGGAGGAGGGGGGTTGCGGATACGCGATTTTGACGTGTACTTCTGTTCCGGTCGCCTTAGGCGATCGGAAGTGGAAGGTCTCCTTCCCCCTCTCTCTCAAAGTCTTCTGGGACACAGGAGAGGTCCTAGAAGGCTTTGGGACCAATCACACGGTGCCGCTCCGCTTGCGCATGCGCAGTGCGTGTCTGGCCGTGAAGCCGCTTCCTGTCACAGCCGGGTGCCCACACTAGGAATGACGGTGCCATGGAGGGGAGGGGAAGAGATCCGAGGCTTCATGCGGCCCCATCTGGATTGGGAGACAGGTGAGTGTCTGTTTATTAATAGTCAGCAGCTACACTTTTTGTAGCTGCTGACTTTTAATAAACATAGAAAATGGTGGAACTCCGCTTTAAGCAAAACTTTTTGTTTTTACGTTTACGTAGGATTAGGTCCTCTGTTAAGTTTTTTTCTTTTGTTTACAAACTATTTATTGAGATATGGAGATATAAGTACAAATCGATGAGACAAGGAATTCATTATTTACAGAGGAATCCAAAAGAACAGTGGGGTACAATGACATGAACAAAAAATGTCTTAGACAAAATCTTTGTTATAAAGACATAATATCCATTGTCTCATCAGACTACAGCGATCATTTACTTCCTATAATTTGTGACAAACAGAGGGTTTATAATATAAATAAATAAATATATATATATATATATACTGTATATATATAATATTATAATATTATCTAAAAAAAACTTTATTTTTTTTTACATAAAAAACAGAACCAGAAAAAAACATAGTGTTCAATCATTGCCTGATGAACCAAAACAGATGGGATAATGAAATGGTAGGTGACCTTAATCTTTATGACGATAAATGAACCAAGGGTTCCACTTAGCGTCAACAATAGGTGTAGGATCCTATAACGTATTCCAGATTTTTTCCATTAGCATTATCCATACGTGAAAGAACTTGAGAGTATGGTACCATGTTTGATTTCCAGTTAAGGGCAATAGCTCCCTCTGTTAAGTTTTTATTGCTGTCTGTGTCACCAGTAGGGGACGATTCACTGCTACTATACTGGTGGCTATTGTCACCAAGAAAAAAGCTAAGGGAAATCCAGTTTTTTGATGATTTTTTTATTTATGTAGCACCCTCATTCTAGAACAGAGTTGCAGGTAGATTAAGCTATGCTGGGTAGTAGTCAGCCTGGTGTATTTGCAGTGTTTAGAGGTCAGATGGATTCTTCCAATTCTGTGTGGCTTCTTCCTTCTGTCAGTAGGTGGTGCTGTTGTGTCTGACATTAGAGTGATGAGCTACAGTAAGTTAAGGTTATGTATAAACCTACTTTTCTCAGCCAATCAGACTGTCAGCTTTGTTTGCTGGGAAAAGGTATTTAACAGGAAGATGTCAGGTGATCTGGGTCTTCCCACCCTTGGCTACGGCCTACGTGGATGTGTATCAAGTAGCTCCTGGCTGCTAGGCCTGAAGCCTGAGGCCTATCCAGGTGGCCACAGGAGGCTAGGCCTGTCCGAAGCTTATCCGTGTGTTCAAGTTCTGTTGAGAAAGGTCTGCCAAAGATCGAGAAATGATTCTGAGAGCTATGGAGTTCTGAGGAAGCACCAGAGGTAACTCTTCATGAGCTGGAGTGGCTGGGAGGACTTCAGGAGAGAACTCATCCAAGTGAATCCATGTGCAGGGAGCTGTGAGTAAAGTTAAATTACTAGAAGACTGGATGGATATTATTAGTGCAGCGCTTACTTAGATCCAAAAAGAGAGAGGGTTTAAACTCAGATATATTATAATAATTTTGGTTGGTTGACTCAGTATAAACTAATGTATGGCAATAGGCAAAATATAGTTGGTCACATCAAGGTCAGCCAAACCTCCTAAATGGTAGTGCACAAAAAAGTCCAATAATAATTAATGAACCATAACAGTCAAATATATTAAAATGAAAGAAAATGGAGTTGGTGAAAAGTCCCAATTCGTGATCCTGGCAATATTGGTGTTATCTCTCCCACAAGTGACAGATGTG
>BLSH010466543.1:1535720-1549610 GCA_018402905.1 Glandirana rugosa
AACTTATTTACCCTAAGAAAAACGAGTTAAGGTTTAGTCTTTACCCTGTATGGACCTGACAAGGAGAGTGGAGAATAAAAGTAGAACTTCAACTTTGGGGAAAAGACCTAGTAAGCACGTTTAGGTCCATAGTGACCCTATGTCCGCCCGTACGTCGTTTTGTTTGCCGAGATATGTTTTAAATCGTCTCCCTCGCGACAAGGTCACTCACCGCCACCTCTGTCAAAATTTGCAAGTTTCGTTATTAGTAAAATATCCGACTACTGTAATCCACCTATTTAGTGTTCGGGTACATCCCTCCACCTTTACGAAAATAAGAGGTGAGAGGAACAGTCCAGGTATGTCCCATTTCTGATTTGGAATTGAGCAAAAAGAATCCCATTTATTCAAACTTATGCCCAGAGAGGAATATTATGAGCCAATCAATGCTTGCATGTGGGATCTAAATCCTGCAGCCTTGAGAGCGAGTCCAGCTGACCTTCTGAAAGCCTTTTTGGCATCAGTAGAAAGAATGGTTTGCCTTCAACAGGGCTGTGTGGATGATGTTTATCACTCGGTTGGAAATTGTAAATTTTAAAGTTGTCCCTAGAACAAGATGGGAGGGGAGAAAGATGAACGAGGCACCTATTCTGAGGACAACAGTCAGGGAGGACAACAGTCATGTGACTCCCTCCATGTCCTTGCTGGTGATTTGCCTAGCACTGTCACGTTGAGGTGAGGAAACAGTCCTTGGTCCTAGGCAAGCTGTCTGTGGACCGGTTTATAGATAATACAGGGATGCCTTCCTTTGCTTTTGACAGCTGAATAGAATGGCAGGGACAGTAAGGCAAATCTGGGAAATGTGTAGTGATCCAGAAAGCTGAGTTGAAAATTTTAGAGCTGCCATTTGAAGAACTACTGGCAGACAGTTCAGACCCCTGCTCTTAGTCTGAATATGTGTGCCCTTTATTGTGTGGTGGAATAGGGTGCATGGAATATAGATTTATTGTTGTTATGGAATTGTGAGTAGTTAGGAAGTCCTTTGAGGGAATTCTCCAAGTGGAGTCAGCTTTCACACCCTTGTTTATGTAATTAATATTGACACCCATCAAATGGACAGCCCTCAATGGGTATGTAATTGGTGTTAGGAGTTCACACACCCCATCAGTATGCATCTGTAACAGGAATCTGAGTTACATCCGCTAATGCCTGTTGCAAAAGTGCCAGCAGTCCGACCATTTTAGGCAATGAGGATTTCTGCCCCTTCTGCACTCTCAACTGGCTACTGCTCCAGGACATTTAGGATAACTGATGAAATGCCAGGCTTTGGGAACTGCATAGGTAAATATGTATTATAGCAGTCCTGACCTCAAATATTGTACAGAGCCCTGGAACACACAAAGTTCAGAGCTGCTAAAACCAATCAAAAATATTTCACAAATTGTAAAAAAACGTCACATAAATAACACTTGTCTAGCACAGAATGGCCAATGCATGAAAATATCCGTCAATGTCTTTATGCCATCGCTGTGTGAGGCATATTTAATTTACTTTCCCTCGAGGTAATGTAATGTGTATTTTACCACGATAACAAACACTGCAGCCATTTCCAATATTTCACATTTCAAGAGATGAGCATACAGCAGCGTCTTATGAGGCTTCATTGCCAATTAAGTTGCATCTGCTGTAATCAAACAGAATGACAGAATCTAAATATTCTTCTTTTGATGGTCAAGCTGTGCCCATGTGGATTCTTGCCACTGATGGAGAAAAATAACACACAAAGCAGATGTGCCTTTGGCAATAACTTTTTATTATTAATTGACAAATCATGTCATAGCGTTAGTAAGCATTAAGAACATATGCTGCATTTAAATATATAATTATATAAAAGACATGGGGTTCTGAGTATTGTACTTCATTTGGGTACAAAATACTTTGGGGTTTTCTCACAGTTTTATTTTATTAAAATGTTACAGAATCATTATAACAATGTGTGTGTGTTTTTTTTTTTTAAAGAACTACGCAAGCTGTGTTTTGCTTCAAAACTTCAAGGACTTTTTGCATTATTCACAAACATAGCCATAAATCATTCATCAACAGGTAACACAAAAAGGAAGACTATTGTCATAATGCAGTTTAGGACCGGTTTTGGTTTGATTTTCAAAGTAGAAAGCCCAAAATAGCTGAAATTTAGTTTGCTAAAACACTATTATAAACTACTGCCAATTTTTAAATAACGTACAGTTTTTACCTTTTTTCATCCTTATTTGCATCTCAACACTTCTGATCTCCTGTAGCCACTTTCAGCCATTTCATGTCTACATGCACCACTGGCTGCACATCATTGTTCTGGTCTGACTTCCTAATGATGACAGCAGTGGAACATGGTTGGGCAATATGTGCCCCCCCCCCCTTCATGGCAGGATTATCGGTTTAATTTTATTTTAATTTTTTTAACCAAAAGCTCCAGATTTAAGAATAAAAAAAAACTTTTGAATGCACATTAACATGTTAAACCTCAAATGAGAATGGGTTTAGATCTACTTTAAAATAAATAGTTGCAAATGGGTAGCTCAATAAATAACATGGTAAGTAAATCAATTATATGCTGTCATCTATAGCAGCTAACCAGATGTCTAATTGTACTAGACTGATTATGGGCTTCTGTACACAGACATTGGAAGTCAGTTAAAGCTGTTTTAAAGTCAATTTGTAATTCGCTTTTAAGCCATCATCCCTGATAATACTTCTAATATCTAAAATGCCAATGTAAATTGGCCCAAAAGCTGATTGACTGCCATCTATTACAATACACTACTATTGTACTCCGATAGGAGAACTTTGGTCCTCGTTTTCTGCCATGAACACATTCTTTACCATCTCAAATCCTCAAATAATTTGTTAAGTTATGAGACATGGAAACATGTCTTGAGGAATATGGAGGCTGGCATTAGTGACCTCCCCTTGTAAAAAATACTAGTTGCCTAGCTGTTAAGCCAACCCCATAGCTGCATTAATATCTGAGAAAATTATCCAAAATATGCAGATTAAGAGTTCCGACTTCAAGCTGGCATTCTGGATCTGCATTATTGGTCCAGGCCAATGATGCAGAAAGTATGAAAGAACAGATTGTGTGTTTGGCTCTCCAATATTTCATATGTAAATGTAGTATGGTATTCAAAAAGCAGAGCTCAAAAATATTCTGTACTCAATCCTGGCATTTTACTGACACTAATATTCTCAAAAACTGTCTATTCAACCTTCCACAGGTCTTTAAAACACCATCCAATACATTAAACATGTTTCCTTCATGCATAACCCTACTATGCTTCACTTGCTTTACAATCTTATATATTAACATATTCCCAACCTTCTACAAATCTAATACATCAAAGTTTTTCCTGGCTAATCTCATTCTTTGTAATCCAACTTTTGAGTAAGCTTACACACATACTATTTCCTAATTAGAGTGTATATTTAGTGCCAGCAAAATTTTAGGTGTACGTGCATTACAACCTACAGTCCATAGAAATTGACTTTTTCTACATATTTAACAGGCAAATATTAGATCTTGATTAAAATAGATAAATGTTATATACGTAAACAAATGGCACATAAAATTGATATGGTTTATTCATATTCATGATCTAAATTAACAAAGTGCAGAGATATCACATGGAAAAAGTAAGTACATCCCTACCTTTACTACCAAGTCAAATCGATGATGTTAAAGTCCAGTTTTCACGTTTAGGTGCTAACGGTTAGATGCAGGGGAATATGCAGGTGGAAACTGTATTATTAAGGCTCCTTTCACATTGGAGTCGCTCGAGCATTAGCGGTAAAACACCGCTAATTAGCAGCGTTTCACCGCTGTGCTATTGCGCCGCTATTTGGACGGCGGCGGTGCTCTTTCAACCCCCCATAATGGGTTAAACAGGGGTTAAAAGTGCCGGTTTGCAGCGCTCCCGAAGCAGTGTTCAGGCACTTCGGGAGCGCTGTCCCATTGGGCAATGGGCAGGGGCGGTATAGGAGCGGTGAATACACCGCTCCCACACCGCTGTAAAGATGCTGCTTGCAGGACTTTTTTTTCTGTCCCGCAAGCGCACCGCCCCAATGTGAAAGCACTCTAGCTTTCACACTGGGGTGTATTGGGGGGCATTTTTCAGGTGCTTTTTAGGCGCTATTTTTTTTATCAAAAGCGCCTGAAAAACGCCTTGGTGTGAAAGGGGTCTTAATGTGATAGTAAACGTGATGTTATACTTACCTACAAAACCATTGCACTGAGCTGCTCCAATCCTCCTCTTCTGGAGCTTCCCACTGGTGCTCTGGGCTCCTTTATTTTATATCAGGTACTTTATATAGCGTCGTTAATTTACGCAGTGCTTTTCATATACATTCACATCAGTCCCTGCCCTCACAGAGCTTACAATCTAGGTCCCTAACTCACATTTATACATACACATACTAGCGCCAAGGGTATATTTACTTTTTCCACAGTACACTTGATATTTTTGCACAATAAATGATTAAAAAAAGCAAAAATTTCTTGTGTTGTTATTAAAGCATTTTACATATTTTTGTAGGCACCATTTGAATAAATATCTAATGTTAGCCTGTTCAGGTATGTTGAAAAATTTAACAAATTATATGCAGTGCACTTCATTTATCACATGACTGTATGTACTGATACAGAGAATACCATGCCCAAAATATCTCACTGCTGCCCAAAGCTTTCAAAGATCAGTATGGCAGAAAATGATTGTCATGCATACGCCTAAAAATGGTGTACAAGGACACTATTTACAAATTGCAGTACACTACCTCCTTAGTAATATGCCAAATGACTACACTCAACCGTACATGAACTCCACACATATTAGTAGTGTAAGTAATTTTCTGTAGCTTCTAATTTTTTGGTGTTCTTGTTCTCTTGCTCAAGACAAGTACCCTTTTTTTTAACCAATGTCCACACCTTCTCTATATTCTTCAGTAACAGGAGAAATTATGTTTTCTTCTAGTTTTATTCTTGAGTAGCCCCCTCAAGTAGATAGACAAAAGAACAAGTAATCGTTGACCGCACTCCAGGATGTAGAGGATAAAAATATTTCTTTATTCCAAATATAAACAAATCACTGTAACACCGATACAGACAACAGCAGAGATTGACGCGTTTCACAAATCAAATTCGCTTAATCATAATCTGATAAACCAGATTATGATTAAGCAAATTTGATTAGTGAAACGCGTCAATCTCTGCTGTTGTCTGTATCGGTGTTACAGTGATTTGTTTATATTTGGAATAAAGAAATATTTTTATCCTCTACATCCTGGAGTGAGGTCAATGATTACTTGTTGTGTTGGCTATCCACTCACACCGTGGACTGGACCTGCACCTGGTCGTTAGAGGGAGGATTGTTCTCCCCTGGAGCGTTACAACCTTGTTACTCTACCAGCCCACTCAAGTAGGTTGTGTCCTGAAAACTGGAAACTAGGATTACACTTTCTAGTAACCCACCCCATAAAAGCATTAAAATATCTTGCCGCACCTATTTTATATATTTTTTAAAACAACTAAACATTTGGATAGGGTTTTCTGAAAATTCTACTTATATACTCAAGATCATCATAATTTAGGCTGGGTTCACACCATAGCAATGCGAATTCCAGCCTAACTGACGGTGAGAAAGACTGTCATTTGTCGGCTCCTGCCCTTCTGCTTGGGTAGGGGGAGGGATGGTGCAGCAAGGAGGGGCAAAGATCCCCGTAGAATCGCCGTTCAGTGCGGAACACATCTGCGGGGCAGATGCGTTCCCATTGAACTTAATAGGCTGGGAATTCGCACCACATTGCACCGCACCTATGTGAACTGCACACATTGAAAACAATATGTTTTCAAGTGTCATATGAATTGGATGCAGTGTAAGCCGCATCCAATTCACATAGGTGTGAACCCAGCCTCAAGATTCCAAGAACAACTGATTTCTGTTCACTCTACACTGTCTGGGGGTTGGACTAACCTTCCATAGTGACTGTTGGTGATACATCACTAGCTAATCTTTGTCCCATGAACAGTGAACATTTTAGAACTGGGCATCACAACCATGCCAATCAAGGTTATGCTGATCTGTTGTGATCACATAACACGTCTTCAGATTGTTGCATTACTGCTTGGCATTTTTGCATAACACTATTTCATTATACAGTATATTACAATTTGATTGGAACTATACCAGACAATAGCATTCCTCTTGTTGCAGCCTTCATATAACCATGCAAAGAAACAACTGTGCCACCTTTATTTCAATCGCAAACTCTGTCTAATAGCAAATAATGTTTTCAGTTTAATTACTTTGGCAAGGGCAAACTCATATTTTCTTATTTTCTGTAAAAATGCCTATTGCACCCCCCCCCCTTTTTAAATGTAGGTATTTTTACAATCAACTATATGTAAAACCACTGCTAGTTGTTAAACATGTGGCATGTGGATGCACAAACATTTATAACATCCTGGCCGATGGCAACGAATCAGCAACATTCTCCACTAGCCAATTTACATGAAATAGTTCACTTGAAATCTGACCAGTTGCTGTAAGTGCTCTGTTCACAGATACTGTAAATTGTTCTTTCCAACAACCTGGACACATTTTTAATGCTACATAGGACAGATGAAAAAAAAAACGGGGCAGTATTTTACATAGAACAACCTGCACCTGCTTTCGTTTTAGCATTTCCAGTTAATGTTCTTGTAGAGTAATACAGTACAAGCATTAGACCATGTCATAAGATAGTTCATCAAAAGTTTACAATTTATGTAATTAAAAAAAGCCCAGAGGCAAGATTTATAACACAGATTGGATTACGTGTCATAGCACATATCTGTCTTATGAATAAATCCCATAGAACTGAATAAAACATAAAACTAAATATAACCCAAACCATGGCTCTTAAAACTGCAATACTTAAATTCTTTTAACTTTAGATTTTTTCATAACCAAATTTGTATAGAATGCCTAACATGTATTATTTGGAGAATAATTAATTTTATCTAAAAATGACTATCTCAAGTTGTACTTAAATTTATTAGAAATTACTTTGCGGTTTAACTGTAGCCTATTTAAATTAAATTGATTTACTTTTCATGCATACAGCTGATAGTTTAAATGTCAGTCAAACTATTTTACAGACATATTATACATTGCAGTGTATGGGATTTCTACATTTTAATAGAAGTTTCTGTCTTTCAAGTAAGTTTATATACAGTGTTAGCGGCACAATGTCTAATGCAAAGGCAAAAGTGCAATTAAACAGAAACTTAAAATTACCCAAAAATCATTAGGATTCTTCAACAAAACAGTGCATATTCAGGATTTATAATAACACATTACACTTCTTGTCAATTACGAGCAGTTTATGAATAAATATACTTGCTGAATGGCTGATATGGGTAACTAATTTGAACACTGCACTTTGTTTCATTAAAGAGGTTGTAAACCCTTACATATGCACAGTGAAGTGATAGGCCTCAGGTAATACACAGAAACAAAAGAAAATTCTCATACATAAGTTGTACCTGTTTATCGGTAGTCTCCTCTTCTCTACAACTATTCAAAGTCCAGACTTTCCACAGCTTCACTGAGCATTCAGAAAGCAGGGGACATGGAGCTGGAGTTATACTCTGCAGAGCTGCTTGGTGGGAAGGGACACCCAACCTTAATATAGCATGCAGGAACAGAGTTGAGGATGTCAGTCAGAGACTGTGTGCTGGAGCTCCCTCTCCTGTCACCTTTTCGCCTCTTAGTGTCAGAAAAACATGTCAGAAATGACTTATGCAGAAAGCAGAGGAACAAGGCAGCAGACAGAAATCACACTTAGTGCTATGGATTGAGACAAGTACACACTATAGATGGATATGCTCTGTTCGTATTTAATGTCAGAGGTTTACAACCACTTTAAAGGTTCAAACTGTCCCAATAAGTTAATTCTTCCAGTGGCTCTTGGGGACTCCAATTCCTTTCTGCATTCAAGTTCCTGCTCAAAAAATTTGAGAGGGTTTTTTTCTTACTGTTGAAGTTTTCATGTAGCTTACAATATATGAAGAATGCAGCAGAAAATGTGCTACCAGTGCAGTCCCTGAGAAATATATGAAGCTGGTGGGTAGATTGGACTGAACCCACCCGAGTATCACTAAGATACCGTGATATCAGTAGAGGAATGAAAATTGATATGCTATAACTGTTTTTAGCTATATAAGCTCAACAAATTTGAAAACTAAAAACTGTTCAAGGTTAGGTACCAGTATAATTCAATCAATTGCTTTTGAAATATTTAATATATATATGTATGTATTTATCTTATCTAGTTTCTAGAACAGGCTCCTGAAAGCTTCTATCCAACTCCCTGCATCCTCTGACATATCAAACTGGTCAGTAATTACTGGGAGACCAACTTATCTTTAATAGACAAGTACAAAATACAAATTTCAGACAGAAGACATAACTTGAAACCCAGGAATGCTACATGTGATTTACTGATGTAAATTACACCCAAAATAAACACCTGCAACAATCAGGATCCAGCACAAATAGTGATTTTTTGGACTATAGTGCATATCAATGAAGCAGTATTACATGGCTTCCATTACTGTTCATTTTTTCTAGATTCTTTTGTTTGGTTACCAGCTGAACAGGACATTTTGTCCAAGAGTCATAAAGTAAATTTGACTGCTGCCACCAGACTGCATTGAAGCAAAAAATACCTGTAAAGGAAATAATATACCATAATTAGAATTCTAGAGGGTAACAACACAGTCCAAATGAGATCATTTTTTTATTTTTAAATCCCAGTAGCTTAGCGACATCTACCATCCTGTCCTATCCTGGTTTAGAAATATGACGCATAATGCTAAATCATAAGACTGTACTGGCACTTGTATCATCCTCTAAAGTAGGGTCTATACATTTCTGAACAAAGGGCCAGTTTACTATCCTCCAGACTTTGGGCTGGACTGTGGCTATTGGGAGTAGAAATTGTCCTGGCATCAGTGAGAGTAAACAAAGCATCTTTGGTATTAGGGGAGGAATAGTGCCCCATCGCTGGTGTCAGTGGGAGAAATAGTGCCTCATCATTAGTGTCAGTGGGAGGAATAATGCCCCATCGTTGGTGTCAGTAGGGAGAATAGTGCCCCATTGTTGATGTCAGTGGGAGGAATAGTCCTCCGTCATTGGTGTCAGTGGAATTGTGACCCATTGTTGGTGTCAATGAGAGGAATAGTGACCCATCTTTGGCGTAAATGGGAAAATAAGGCTCCATTGTTGAGGACAGTAGCTAAAATTATGCCCCATTGTTAGTGTCAGTCTGAAGAATAATGCCTTGTTTCATTGGAAGGAAAAGTGTCTCAAAGGGTCGGATACAGGCAAGCATAGGGCTACATCCAGCCCCTGGGCCACAGCTTGGAGATCACTGCTCTAAAGGAAAGGGACAAGTCTGACATGAAATCAAACAAGTTTGTGACAATGCCTTCTGTCTCTCTACATTGGTACAGTTGGGAATCCATAGACTGTGCTCTGGTGGTATATTTCCTTCTATTGTAACGTTTCTTAGCTTTATGCTATAATACTGTTTTATATGATCATGTTTGGCAATATTGACAAAAGGGAATACTAATAAATATTTGAATGTTGCATGCACTCAAGAAAAAAAATGCATGTGTATACAGTATGTTGACTACCCAGCTGTCGCTGTATGAGCACCCCTGATATTGCACTGCAGTGACTGAATCAAGGAAAAAGAACAGCACTAGTCTAATGTTGAACCAATAAAGTGCTCAAAGTGCAGAAGACACAACCTAATGTGTATTTTTGTCCCATAAAATTTATAAAACACAACACTCTTTCAAAGTGCACTGTGCATATGTAAATTCCTAACAATAGTCATACAGTATATATAACTCAAACATATCAACTGTATAAATCACAATCCAGTAAAGTGTCTTTAATAAAATTTGTGATATTTTGATATTTTTTTTTCAGATTTGGATCCCTCTGTCTGAACTAATATAAGGCAAACGTAGAATCATTGAGAGATCTCCCTGGAGTGTTGGAATCGTTTGGAGAGAGGGATTTTGGCACAACAAAAGCGCATATTGACCTACTTATATATAAGGGGTCAATTGCTTCTGGTGAGTGAACTCTGCCTAAGGGGGTACTCTGAAAAGCAAAGCACTTCAAGTGGCAACCCGCTAGACACACAGTGGGCCGTGATTCATTCCCACTGCAGATGCACGAGATCAGGAGGTGCATGCTGGGTAGTCCCAGTGGGCTTCAGATTCCAACAATCAGGATGGCTGCGTGCTGGATCAGGAGTTACAAGTAAGTGCTAAGAGGTGCACAAAGGCCAGGAAACTGTATAATATACAACACATGCCAATTTATAATGTATGAGCGGTGACTGTCATGGGGGTTATTTAAAAAAAAAAAAATTCAAGTGTTTCTAAGAAATAGCAGGTTCATGGATTACCTCCATCCAGATGGAAGGAGTCAGGTTCCTCCCAGGGCTCTTAGTCTTGTAGAGTTTCTACTACCTGTCTGCAGGGACAGGAGTTGAATTGTTGTCTCTCCTCTCTCTCCCCTGTACCCGGTGGGGCGAGGCCCCCCGTCCTGACACAGCTTGTTCCCAGTTGGGGGTGTTGGGATGTTGGGAGGCTGAGCCCTACACTGGGTCCCAGTTGGTTGGGCTACAATGTAAACCCCCCTCATCTCTACTGATGTTTAGCATTATCATAGAAGAGCCCGTGATTCCAGGAGTCATCATTCCCTTTTCTGCTGTATTAGTGCATTTTTCCTGCTGTATTACCTTTTGATATACTGTACCCTTTGCCTTGTTATGAACAAAATTCAAATAAAAACCTTTGAAAGTAAAAAAAAAATAAAAAGTGTAGAACTCCGCTTTAAGAAAGCCTGACTAAAGAGCATAGATTAAAACCTGTGTACAAATAGCTAAAAAAGTATTCTGTGATAGACCAAAAAATATATAGATATATTTAAGTTGTAAACTATAGTGGATATATTTCTATGTTTTATTTCCATAATTGTTCTGATGAAGATAGTTCTAAAATGCAGCCTGTATGTTATGGCACTTTATTTTACATTTCAGAGCATCGCAGCCTAATGCCTCAGTATTTGAGAGGTGATATGTGTGGCAGCAATCAGGACAATAAGGCAGGGCCAGTCAAACTTCTGTCATTAATGTCCAGTTTATTAGTCATTGCTCTGTCACATGTGGCTGTTCTCTGGGGCCAGAGATGGGACAATTACCAAATGACAGTAGAGTTCATTTAGTGACAGGGGCATCAGCTTATCATATTAGTTAGCCAAATCCTGCCTGCAATTCCTAAGGCGTAAAGAAAATGCTAAGCAAGTCATTCATTCAGTATGTCCAATTATGGGTTATGAAACCACAATGCTTAAAAAAATGTAACAGTATAGAAAATCTAAGCTGGCACTAACACAGCTCTCAGTTTATCCAGCAGTGGTGTAGAAATGTACAAACATCTGACACACTAAGGTTCATTTAAAAGTCAGGAAGGAGCTGGGAATGCTTTTATAATGTAACCTATTTCCATTAAACAGAGCATTTAGCCATATCTGCTAAAAGGAATATCTGTAGCCATGTTGTGTTGATTCTTTATCATGTGCATACACCTAACTAAATGCCCCCACAGGTATTAGGACTTAAAACCACAGTTACCTACTTTCAGTGGTTTAAAACCAGTTGCCGACCGCCCGCCGTGGCTTGACCGTGGCAACTTGGTTCGATATCGCAAACCGCTGTCACCTGGCGGTGGCTGCGAGATCGTGCACTGTGAGCGCACGTGCTCCGCCGGAGGTGCGCTTGCGTGCTCACTGTGTTCCGGGGGAGCCAGGGAGCGAGTAGGGCAGACCCGATCTCCGCCGGCTACCCGCGATGGTTCAGTCAGAAAACGGAGGTCCGTGTATGTAAACACGGATCTCCGTTCTGACAGAGGGGGAAGGGCTGTGATCACAGGCTTCCTGAATATGGGAGCCGTGATCACTCCCCTCCCCCTGCCAGCCCAGCCCCCATACAGTTAGAACACACTGAGGGAACACAGTTAAACCTTAGAGGGCCCCCTGCAGATTAACCCCTTCACTGCCAATGGCATTTACACAGTACTCAGTGCATTTTCATAGCACAGATCGCTGTATAAATGCCAATGGTCCCAAAAAAGTGTCAAAATGGCCCGATATGTCCGCCGCAATATCGCAGTACAGCTAAAAATCGCAGATCGCTGCCATTACTAGTAAAATATAAATAAAAACCTCATAATTCGTAAACGCGGCAACTTTTGCACAAACCAATCAATAAACGCAGATTGCAATTTTTTTTACCAAAAAAATGAGGAAGAATATAAATCGGCCAAAACCAATGAAAAAAAAACTTTTTTATATTTTTTTGGGATTTGTATTTTAGCAAAAAGAAAGAAATATTGTTTTTTGCAAAATTGTTACTCGTCTTTTGTTTATAGCAGTGATCAGAAATGATGCAGAGGGGATCAAATACCACCAAAAGAAATCTCTATTTGTGGGAAAAAAATTACGCAAATTTTGTTTTGGTACAACGCCACACTACTGCGCAATTGTCAGTTAAAATGACGCAGTGCCGAATTGCAAAAAGTGCTCTGGTTCTAAAGTGGGAAATCCTTCGGGGGCTGAAATGGTTAAATTGTATTATTTTTTTCTAAAAAATTAGGTTTGTTCACATTTTCCTTTCTAGAGCAATGTATTATGGAGAATAACACTGCAATATGTTTATCAAGGCTAAACTGCATTATTATGCTCAGGTGTGTGCCTTGTTTGCTTTGACCAGGTATACATTTATAGAAGCAACATTTTTAATCCAGTTACTGTAAATATTTATTAGAATATAATTTTACTTATTTGTGACATCGGCCTCCTGAAATCTCCTGCAGAGGCCTCTTTCACACTATACATGCACAAAAACTGATGGAAAAAATGTGCAGATTTAACGTGCATTGAATATTTTGGTTTTGTGCACACCATGTGCAGAACTGTACGTCTCTGCAAGGACACAAAGACAACAATGTTTTTTTATGTGCTCTGTTCACACCACAGTGATGGTGTTGTGTGCATTTTTGTTTTCTACGTAGAAATATGCAGGGACATGTACTAAAAAAGGCATGTTTCCTCACACTGTGTGAATGAGGCCTTAGAACAAGGCTCAGCTACCCTTTGAGCCAGTTAGGGATCTATTGCATGTTTGAGGCAAGCGTACAAAAAGGGAAGACCACAAAGATACCATTATTAATCTGCTGCTATTCCTTCAATGGGCTTATCGCAGGTTGGGGAGGAGAGGAGACTGTGAAAGCAGAACTTCATCTGTTTTTTTTGTTCTACACCTATTAGATAGGCTAGCACTAGGGATGCGCTTCGTGTTCGACCCGAATATCGGCTGTTCGTTTGTTCGGCAACAGCCGAACATTAAGGGGCGTTCGCGGCAACTTTGCGCACCCCATAATGTTTTAAAATGGTGGAGGAATGCTGCCTGCTGATTGGCCAAAGCATGCACATGACCTGCATGCTTTGGCCAATCAGCGGGCAGCCTGCTGTGAGAGCTTTGATTGGCTAAAGGCAGGATGCCTTTAGCCAATCACTGCACCGCAGTCTCAATCCACGCCCCACACTATGTAAAGCCGATCGTACAGCGGCTCTATGTAGTGTGTCGGTGTTGCTTGTAGAGAGAGAGCGTAGGTTCCTGTATACAGGCAGTTTAGATAGCTAGCTTGAAAAAAAACTGTTAAAAATAGAAAAAAATCACAGAAAATAGAGGAATTACAAGCCGACAACGGCTTGTTTGCTTGTCGGCTATAAGCCC